>NRDT01000136.1:0-15548 GCA_004124955.1 Starmerella riodocensis
CTCGAGCGCAGCTGCTGCACACGAGAGCGCACCAGCGACCGGGACAAACAGTGGAGACAACGATGGCGAACACGCAGAGACCAGCGAAGCGGCCAGCCGAGCAGCGGTTAGCCGAGCAGCGGCAGAGAGCAGCGAGGCACCCAGCAGAGTTACAGACACGCCCAAGCGCGAGACTGCGCGGTCCTTCGTTGCGCCGCCCCCGCGGCGACCGACGGCGGCCTCGCAGCCGTCCACTCCCCTGGGAAGCAGCAAGCTTAGCCACACTGGCTTGCCTCACAACATGAGCACCGCCTCGACCGCGACCCCGGGACGGCTGCCGCCGCGGAAGTATGAGGTCAGAACCCCGAGGCGGCCGCGCGGCATCACGCGGTCGAGCACCGTGGGCTCAATTCACAGCCACCTCAGCGACGCGCAGAGCTCTATCGCGTCCACGCTGCGGCTGCCGACGCGCAGCCGCGCGAACTCAGGCGGCCACCGGACGCTGGGCAGCATATCCAGCTCCCGGCACGGCACGACGTATTCCGGAGCCGCGCCCTCGAACTGGTCCATCTCGACCCCGCCCCGCGAGGACGCTGTGGCGTACCTGTCCCAGATCATGATGGGCGAGGTCCTCCACAAGTACTACGGGGGGATCAACTTCGAGGGGCTCACGGGAGGCCGGCACCGCCGGTACTTCTGGTACCGGCCCGAGAAGAACTTGCTGTACTGGCACCGGGAGAACCCGGTCTTCCTGGGCAACTCGGCGGCCAAAAGCATCAGCGTGGCCGGCGTCGAGGAGATCGTCGACCGGAACCCCATCCCGGCGGGTCTCTACCACCGCACGCTGGTCATTCGAGGCGTCGAGCGCGACGTGCGCGTCACTTGCTCCACGCAGGGGCGGCACTACGTGTGGCTTATCGCCTTGCAGTACGTCGTTTCGCAGCTGGCCGAAGGCGAGGACTAGCCAATAGCACCGCCAAGTATTTATCTATATATTCGATCTAGCTTATTGAGATGAAAATTTGTTCAGGCTCGGTCGTGACGCCGCGCGAGTTGTGCTCAATGAGGTGGCACCTTTATCTCCGTCACGGGCTTGCCCGGGCCCGAAGCGAGGCGTCTCGTTACAAATAGGTGCAGACGCACGAAAGCGGTGTTGAGGACGACCGTTGGCGGCTATGCGCGCGGTCTCTGCCCAACGAAATGGCTGCGGCCCTAGCCCAGAGTTTCATTGGAAAGTGTCGCTGCATTTTCCAACAGAGCGCGAGCGAGAGAGAGCCGCCGGGTGGGGGGAAAAAGCCTGCTGGAAGTTCGCGTTTGCTGTAAAAGCTGACCTTCCATTCTCGATCAAGAATTAAAACGCAGCTTCTATGTTGGTCTCACATTTGCGAAAGTGGGCACGGCCCGCTGCTCTGCGGCCACGGTGCGTTAGAACCATGCTCACAGCTGAGGCGTACGGCGTGCAGCGCGGTAACTACGCTGAGCTGAAGGACCAGGACGTCGCGTTTTTCGAGTCCGTGCTACATTCGAAGGACGTGATCCGGGACCAGGACGATCTCGCGGCCGTCAACATCGACTGGATGAAGAAATACGAGGGCCAGTCGCGCCTTCTGCTCAAGCCGCGCTCGACCGCCGAGGTGAGCAAGATCTTGCAGTACTGCAACTCGCGCAAGCTCGCTGTGGTCCCGCAGAGCGGGAACACCGGGCTCGTGGGCGGCTCGGTGCCGGTTTTTGATGAGATCGTGGTGTCGATGGCGAACATGAACAAGATCCGCGCCTTCGACGAGACCAGCGGCATCTTCACGGCGGACGCCGGGGTCATTCTGCAGACGGCCGACGAGTGGCTGCGCGAGCGCGGATACATGTTCCCGCTGGACCTGGGCGCGAAGGGGAGCTGCTTCATTGGTGGCAACGTCGCCACGAACGCCGGCGGGCTCCGCCTGCTGCGCTACGGCAGCCTCCACGGCACCGTTCTCGGCATCGAGGCCGTCCTGCCGGACGGCAGCGTCTTCGACGGGCTGGAGTCGCTCCGCAAGGACAACACGGGCTTCGACCTGAAGCAGCTCTTCATCGGCTCCGAGGGCTCCATTGGGATCATCACCGCCATCTCGGTCCTTTGCCCGCCCAAGCCGACGAGCGTCAACGTGTCTTGGCTGGGCGTCGAGGACTACTCGGCCGTGCAGCAGACGTTCCGCCTTGCCAAACAGCACCTGAGCGAGATCATGAGCTCGTTCGAGTGCGTGGACCGCGCGTCCATGGATGTGGTCGCGGGAGCCGCCAAGATGCACGGCACCGACATCCAGCAGCCCCTGGAGAGCGTGCACCCCTACCAGGTGCTCATCGAGACGAGCGGGAGCAACGGCGAGCACGACTCCGAGAAGCTCAACGCGTTCCTCGAAACGGCCATGGAGAAGGGCATCGTCACCGACGGCGTCGTCGCGCAGGACGAGACCCAGCAGCAGGCGCTGTGGCAGTGGCGCGAGGGCGTGTCCGAGGCCTCGGCCAAGTGGGGCGGCGTCTACAAGTACGACGTCTCGCTGCCGCTGCCGGTCATGTGGGACCTCGTCGCGGCGACCGAAAAGAGGCTCCAGGAAAAAGGGCTGCTGTCGAAGGAGGACTCTGCCAAGCCCGTCTACTCTGTGATTGGCTACGGCCACATCGGCGACGGAAACCTGCACCTGAACATCTGCGTGCGCGAGTACAACAAGGCGGTCGAGGCCGCCCTGGAGCCGTTCGTCTTCGAGTTCGTGGCGCAGCACCAAGGCTCGGTCTCGGCGGAGCACGGCGTGGGGTTCCAGAAGGCGCACGCGCTGCACTACTCGAAGAGCCCCGAGCTCATCAAGCTGATGAAAGACCTGAAGCGGAGCTACGACCCGAACGCGATTATGAACCCGTATAAGTACGTCAGTGCGTGAGCTGTATATATACATATCCCATGTCCCCATCTATTGTGCATTCCGCGCCGCCGCCCTGCCTCCGTCTGCTAGGGAGGGCGCGGCGTGTTGTTGTTATTTTGGTGCTTAACATTTATTCACCGCGACTCGCGCCTGGGGAATGGGGCGTCCTCGGCCCGCTGGCGGTCTTCCAGCACTCAGTGGCGCTACGCGCAGCCTCGTCGATCACGCGAAACCTCTCGCTGCCGAGCTTTTGCCCTCCGTACCACCTCGAGACCACAACTAGGACGTTGGCCATCCGCTCGTTGCGCAGGATCTGTAAAATCCGGCTGCCCGCAGGGGGTTCGCCGTTGTCTTTGGCTTCTTCGAGGATGCTGTTCGGTCCGGCGCCTACTCGCACGGCACTAATGTGGTGGCTCGCCGACTTGAGCTCTTTGTCCGACTTGAGCTGCTTGAGCAGGCTTCGCGCCTCCTCGAGCGACTGAACGCTGTGCGCCCGTCCCAGAAATCTCGACTTTCTGACAACGACCTCACGCCCGAGCCTCCACATCCCGCTTGGCCATAGCCGCCTCGGCTTGCTACCTGGCGGGACGATGCACCCCTAGCGCGCTGCTCGTACCCAGTCGCCCTTGTCCTGGGACCTCATAAAGCTACTGCGTAAGGCATCAGGCAATATCTCCGTTCGGAAGCATGTTCTATTCGAGCATCTACAGAAGGTCTCTATTGATTTGACCACCATCAACAACGCACACTCTATGTTCTTATCTAAATCAATTTTACTGCGTAACCTCCACACGCCCTTAGCTTCATTTAGTACCCTAACTATGAAGCAGTCGGTCGAACTCATTTAGCACCACACTAGTTTCGCAGCTTAGGCCCCAAGCGTCTCCCTGACCCTGCAGAACGGCTTATAGCCTATTCAGATGGGCTATGATTGTTCGAACCATCCCTGTTTAAGCCGTGAGCTCATTGTCCCATTTTAAATTTTATAGTTTTACATATTCCATATTGATCGTGCACTGGTTTCAAGAAGAATGGTTCTTCAACGGCATGTATCTAACAATGAGGACCGCTTTCCTCGTGGTCGAGACCAAGTGATAGCTTGAGAGACCCCTGCTCTACTATGCTAGTCTGACCGTCGAAAAGGATCTCTCTTAGTGCATTCTTCCAATCTCCTAGTAGCGTTCAGTGATGTTGTTCGCGATGGGCTTAGAGCAGCGGGAGCATTATGAGAGTCATGTAAGGCTCACACCTGAGGGCATCGCCCGCACAATTCGAGATACTGAAAGTTCAAGGGTACAATGAATGCATTATAATAATATGGTACAAGATGTCTGCGAATTCTATACTGGGAAGTCCAGTCCAAAAGGACCCGACGATCCCTTGCTGGAAACGAAGTTGTTCCAGAAGTTGTCTGTGTCGTTCAGTGTCGTTAAGTCGAAGTCAAGAGTCGTGAAGTCCAATGACTGATCCATCTGCGAGGTTTGAGATGGCATCCCATTCTTCATAGGCTCAGAGGAATCTGGAGAGAACGGGGACGCAAAGTAAGACTGCTGGGAATCGTCAGCCTGTCGACCGTCACCCGCAGGGTCTTGCTTCACGACCGTCTCGGCAGTGCTCGGCATCAAAACCGAGTCGACTACTGGATCCTCCACATCCAAAAATGACTTCGACGAGTCCATAAGGCTGCTGGTCAGCACCGGCGTGGATAGTGACTGGGGCTGCGCGTCCTCTGGCGGCAAAGAAATGGTCAGTTCCGGCTGCTGTGTCTGCGGTAGCTGCCCTTCCTGAAGCTGTTGTTGTTTCTCCTGCAGCTGTTGTTGCAGCTGTTGTTGTTGTTCCTGCTGCTGCTGCATGCGTTGCTGCTGCTGCTGCTGTTGCTGCTGCTGCTGCTCTTGCTGCTGTTGCTGCTGATGCTGCTGATCCCGCTCCTGCCGTTGATAGTCGTGGTCCACTAAAGACAGTTTCTCTTCGCTCGTTACGGACTCTGTGTCGTGGGACACGGCAGGGTCTAATGGCCCGACAACCATGTTTGAGCGGTGCATTACAAATAGCGGGTCCCCGAACGATTCTAAAGGAACTCGTGACGAGTGGTAGTGTATTCTGGCATCGTGGTGGCAGAGGATCAGCTTGACAAAGAAACCAAAGCTGACAGCATTGTTGCAGTTCGGGTATTCCTTCACGATCTTGTCGCAGATGCCCGTGAACTGGACGATCCGCGCGAGATCAGAGTCGCTCACGAATTGGACCGAGGCATAGTTGCGATTGAATATGCAGCACGAGCGACACTTCAGGAGAATGTCGCAGCAGAGGGTCATTGAAGTCCAGAAGTCGCTCGTTTCTGATGCAATGCTGTTCGGCGTCCGGAGATTGACCTTGTCGAGCACGGCCTGCGTATACCGCGCACAGATGCCAAACGACCGTTCCTCCTGGTAGGAGAGTGGGCCAGAAAGGATGTTGAGACTGAAGTTCGTGAAGGGCGCCCGGCCTATAGTCTCGTCGTAGGGTCCGTACAGCACGGCTTGATGGAGAAAAAGAATGCACAAGTTGAGCGCCAGCTCGCATCTCGGTGTCAAATGTGTGATGGAGTCCTTTAAGGACTGTATCTCGGTGTCAAATTGCTGTATGTTGTAAAGCACCACCGGGTCGGCGTATGATGGTGGCACTGGATCGTTGTTACGCTTGAACACGGATATCGCCACCCTTTCCTGTATGTTTCTTAGTTTTGCCAGCTCCCAAATGCCGCCGTTCTCGACGCTGTTCCCAGCGGCCTGCTTTGTTCTCGCATCATTCATCACGGAGGCGACCGCGTCGTCGGAATACTTACTCCACAGTGATTTCACTGGCCTCCGGTTGGCCATGAGGACCTGAAACAAGGCAGAGTATACAGCTAGCCACATTCTATAGTTTTCGAAGCTGTGGTAGTCCGTGCTTGCCTGCGGCGAGACCATTTGCTCAAAGGCAGGTATGTTCGTGCCAGGCGGCACGATTGCAGTGCCGCCGAGCCCCAGGTCGTATGAAATACTCACTGCCAGTGCAGTGAGCACGTGGAGTCTCTGCTGGTGGTACAGCTCGCTCTCGTTGTACCAATGGGTTAGCAGGGTAAGACACTTGAGAAGCTCCATGTTTTTGACGCTGACGATCATGATCTCGTCCACCACGGTGCGCAGCACCAGGTTATGCAGAACCACGGAAGGTTCGAGCTGCGAATGGTCATTGACCACTATTGAGCCTATGTCTAAAATGGTGTGGAAGAGGATCGGGGTGTCGTTCATGAACATCTCCATATTCTCTTCGGTCGGCCCTTCAACGATGGGAAATCTCGGGTAGAGCTCTTTCCGGTAGTGGGCCAGCCGGTCGAGCACCTGTTCTCGCGTGAGCAGCCCTCTTTTGAGCGCGTTGTTAGAGGGTCTCGCGAGCGAGACCGACTCGTGCTTATCCATCAGCTGGAGCCGCAGATCATCGCGCGCAGTGAGCAGTTTCCAGGACGAAAGAAGCTGGTCGCGCATGGTGAGTGAGTCGAATTGCTCACGGAAGCAGTCTTTCATGAGGACTCTGCGTTTGCGGGGCATTGGCCGGGCAACCTTCGGCATTTTTTCCAGCGGTGGCAGGGGCCTCTTTATATTAGCGCGGACCAGACAATTTATGTTCTTTTTCAGGCAGCGCTGGCAGACGCTGTTCGGATTGTTTGGGTCGCTGCGCACGCATTTGACTTTCAACCGCTTGCAATCTGCGCACGCGGGAAGCTTGGAAGCCGCCTTCGCTTGAGCATCGCCCGTGGAGGGCGCGGACTCCGGCTCGGTGTCCGTACTCATCGATCAATACCAGAATATGCCCGTTTTCTCAAAGGCATCCACCACCTTTGCACCCTATGAGAACAGTTGCTAAATTAGAAGGGTTCGGATAGGGCCTGTGCGCGGTGCCATGCGTTCAAGGTGGGCAGAGTCTCATGACCTCGCAATTCATTGTCACGTGGCGATAAGTCCTTCTCAGAATTTAGCGAAGCGAGAGGGCCCTGTTTCTGCGTGAAATTCAGGGAGCTGACGCCGTTGCGCTATCGGGAGGCACGTTGGACCCGGGATATTGTTTTCGTGTACATTCAGGCATTGTCTCGGTTTAAACAAGAGAACAGAAATGCCGTCCCTTCCGTCGCCGCGGCACGTGGCCCAAGTCGGCGGGGGGTCGTTACCGCGCGCAGGTTTGTTTATTCTCGTTGAATAACACTCGCCGCATGAGCAGTAACCACCCCCCCCTTGTGCAGTTCTCGCTACTGCACCTGCTTATTCACGCGCCGCACCGTAACGCTGGGCCCGAGGAACCACATGTGCGGCCTCCTCGAACCCTGTAGCGAGCCGCGCAAGCCGTATCGTGCAGTACGATCAGTGAGATAGGCCCAGCTAATCGCGATCAAACTCTCGTTTTGTGCCCTCTCGCGCAGGCACGACGCGTTCGGCAACACGCCGAGGCTCAAATAATGATACGACCTGCTTTGAGAAATTCTGGCCATGAAAGCTTATTTTTGAGTAGCTAAATACAGCCTTCGTACGATCGCAATTGCTGGAGCAAAGGCACCCCATGTCGCGATCTGATTGCGGCCCAAAGTTACTGCCCAAAGCGGCTACTCCGAGCAGATGCAGTAAGATTTTTGATGCTGGCGAGTTTGGGCGGTTGGGATTAGACTGGCTCATACGGTTCATACAAGATCGTGAATAACTTAGAATAATAATAATATTAGATTTACAGCTCCTGGCTGGCCTTCGACTTCTTCTTCTTGGAGTCGGACTTGCGCGGGATGGGGTCCGGAATGACACCACCCTGCTTGATGATAACGTGGCCCAGAAGCTGGTTGAGCTCCTCGTCCTTGCGGACGGCGAGAGCGATGTGGCGCGGGATGATACGGGTCTTGCGGTAGGCGCGCGCGGCGTCCGCGGCCATATCGAGGATTTCGGCGGTCAGGTACTCGAGGACACCGGCGAGGTAGACGGGGGCACCGGAACCGATGCGCTGCGCGTAGTTACCCTTCTTGAGGAAACGGTGCACACGACCGACCGGGAATGTGAGGCCCGCACGCGTCGAACGCGACTGGGTGCCCTTAAGGCCGACTTCCGCAGACTTGCCACCAGATTTGCCACCAGACATATTCTTTTTTGTGTGAGGGTGTTGTGTGTTCAATGGATGTTCCACGGATCGACGGTGGTGGGGGGCGGGTCCAGGTTTATATAGTGGCATGGTGACGCGTGCGTAAAAGTGTGCATGGGCAGAGTGTTCATCTCTGCATGATCACATACCTCCCAGGCGGTGATGTAACCCTAGCCGCGTTGATGGCGATCAGGATGGCGCCCATATATAAAGGTACGCGTCCCCATTCCCGTAGAGAGGCTCCACACCCCATCCACCCCAAACACTGAATTAAAAATGGCTGCTAAGGCTTCTAAGGCTCCTGCTTCCAAGGCTCCCGCTGGCAAGGCGCCGGCCACCGACAAGAAGGCCGGCAAGAAGACGACTGCGTCGTCTGCGGACAAGAAGAAGCGCAGCAAGGGCCGCAAGGAGACCTACTCCTCGTACATCTACCGCGTCCTGAAGGAGGCGCACCCCGACACGGGTATCTCCACCAACGCGATGCACATTATGAACTCGTACGTCAACGACCTGTTCGAGCGCATTGCCACCGAGGCCTCCAAGCTCGCTGCCTACAACAAGAAGTCGACCATCTCCTCGCGCGAGATCCAGACTGCGGTCCGTCTCGTCCTCCCGGGCGAGCTCGCCAAGCACTCGGTCATGGACGGCTCGCACGCTCTCTCGAAGTTCTCTGCCTAAATTATTCGTAGCCTATTTATAGTAATGTTTATTGACGACCTGTCTCCGTGGCCTGCACCGCGGACTTGCTGGCCGCGCCGTGCAATGGCGCTAGCTGAGCGCCTGCCAGCGCCTGCCAGGCGCTCGCAATTCGTTTGTCGTCGCAATTGGTGTTGCCTCGGCTCTAGCGTAGCAGTATAGCTTAGTCGCAAGAGCGTAAGCGTAGTGCTTAGTACAAAAGAGACATCATTTTCTCTGCATATGCCATTATTTTGTCTTAGATGGCGCAAATTGCAGGCTCGTTTGTGAGCTTCGTCTCAATTACACTTATTACTATTGTGCACATACACTCGATACAAGCGCTAATCGACGCCCATACCTGGGACGGTAACCTAGGGTCGGTAAGCAGAGTGTACCGATATAGGCTAGGTTTTACCATAACTTACTAGGAATTGCACTACCGTCAATGACAACAACTAACCCAAATTGGACGCCAACGAGTAGGTGTCGCAGTATGTAGCTCAATGGCACACGAGTAGCGCGAGCTTTAGCGCCATCGTCGGTACAAGAACGCGCCGAGCTGCGGGTACCGTCCGACCTACGCGGCAAGGGTGCGTCCTGCCCTCCGGCCACCCGCCTCAACTGCGCATCGCCTTGAAGGAGGAGCCAACGGACGTTGTGGTGCCCGCAATGAGCAAGAGCGAAGACAATGTGTTGGACCTGCTCGACACGCTGGACGTGAAGCAGACGCAGAAGACCAAACCGAAGAAGTCGAGCGCCAAGCGGAAGGAGGCGAAGAAGGCGACCAGCGATGACATATTGCAGTTCCTCGACGAGCTCGATCCCAAGAACACCGCGAGCGCGGGCAAGCGCGGCGCCGCGGAAAGCAGCACGGCAGCGGTAGCAGGCTCGGCTGGAGCGGACGCTCAGTCCGGCGACGAAGCGCACGCGAAAGCGCCACAGCCCCAGGCTGCGGACACCGCGCCCGCCGATGGCGCCGCCGATAGCGCCGGCGCCGCCAATGCGCCCGACTCTGGAGTAGACGGCGGCGCGTCTGGCGGGGCGGCGCGCGAGGACGCCGCCGACGACGGCGTGCCGAACATCATCGACCCCGTCGGCTCGCTCACGTCGTGGTGGTCGCGCAACCGGGGCGGGCTCTGGTCGAAGGCGCAGGAGACTATCCAGGACGCGGTGTCCGACGCGATGAAGCAGGCGCGCCAGGCCGAGGCCCTCGTGCGCGAGGACCAGACGCGCTTCAGCCTGAACTCGCTGCAGAGCCGCCTCACGTCGGTGCTGCACACCATCGTGCCGCCCATCAGCCCGCACGAGCAGCTCCAGATCCACGTCTTCCACGACATGGTGGGCTACCCCAGCGTGGACAAGCTGCTCTACGAGGTCTTCGACTACGTCATGGACCAGGTCGAGGGCGGCGGCGAGCTCCACATCGCCGTCCAGAAGGGCCGCGAGCGCCACCGCGTCGGGTCCGACTACGACGTGCACCGCGCGCTCAACTACACGCGCTGCTCGCTCGCGGACGGCGCCAAGCTCGCGAAGGCCAGCGTCGAGGAGGTGCGCCGCCAGAAGACCGCCGCGGAGGGCGCCGCGGGCGCCGCGGCGGACCCGAACATCCGCACGTCCGAGGTCTTCATCGCCATCCAGCCCGTCGTCGCCAGCCGCGACTCGGCGGCGTCCGTCGAGACCGCGCCGGAGTCACTGCACTTCGTGCTCTACCTCGCCGACATCGACCACGACATCGAGATCACGACCGCGTCCCAGGCGCTGCCGTTCGAATGGGCGCAGTGGCTCGACAGCGACGGCGAGGGGTTCCAGCAGGCGGCGATCGACCCGAGAGAGTGGGTCTTCGGCTGGGTCGAGGACGCGCTCAACCTCTCGTTCGGCGTCGTTGCGCAGAAGTACGTCACAACGCGGATGGGCCTGACGGGACCCGGCAAGGAGCAGACGCCGAAGGCGGAGGCCTCAAAGCAGGCCTCGAAGGCGGCCTCGAAGGAGGCGGCCTCAAAGGAGGAAGCCTCGAAGGTGGAGGCCTTGAAGGACTCGCAGAGAGAGGCCTGATGCTAAACGTTGGATGTAGGCTTTGCAGCTATTTATATGTTAATTTTGTTCCGGCAATCTCCCCTGCGGCGATGGAAAGAGTGTATGATCAAGTCATGAAATTCGTTTACATATGTACATTATTTACATCACAGCTGGGCAATGCAGTGCTTTTGAGATAGGCCGCCAATGCTGCTCGGCTCGAGCTCGCCTTGGTTCAAGCACGACTCGGCTCGACTCAGGCCATCCCGTCCCAGCTCGGTCCGGCGCGACTAGACCTTCTTCGCGAGCTCGAGCTTGTCGTTCGCGACCGTGACCTGCACGGCGTCGCCGTTGCGCACCTCGCCCTCGAGCAGCTTCAGCGAGAGCGGCTTGAGCAGCTCCTTCTGGATGAGGCGGTTCAGCGGCCGCGCGCCGTAGAGCCGGTCGTAGCCGTGGTCGGCGAGCCAGTCCGCGGCCTCGGGGCGGATGTCGAGCGTGATCTGGCGCGGCGCCACGCGCTCCTGGACCTCGCGCAGGCGCAGGTCCACGATGTGGCGCAGGCTGGCCTTCGAGAGCCGGTTGAACACGACGATGTCGTCGAGCCGGTTGATGAACTCCGGCGGGTAGTGCAGCTTCAGCGCCTCGACGACGCTGTCGCGCACCTTCGGCGTGATCTTCCCGGACTCGTCGGCCTCCTTGTCCGACACGAGGATCTCCTGCCCGATGTTCGACGTCATCACGATGATCGTGTTCTTGAAGTCGACGCGGCGGCCCTGCCCGTCGGTCAGCATGCCCTCGTCCAGGACCTGGAGCAGCAGCTTCGAGACGTCCGGGTGCGCCTTCTCGAGCTCGTCGAACAGCACCACGGCGTACGGCTTGCGGCGCACGGCCTCGGTGAGCTCGCCGCTCTCCTCGTAGCCCACGTAGCCCGGCGGCGCGCCGATGAGGCGCGCCAGCGAGTGGCGCTCCTGAAACTCGGACATGTCGAAGCGGATGATCGCGCGCTCGTCGTCGAATAGGAAGTTCGCGAGCGCCTTTGTCAATTCCGTCTTGCCCGTGCCGGTCGGCCCCAGGAACATGAACGAGCCGACGGGCCGCCGCTCGTTCGTGAGCCCGGCGCGCTGCATCTGCACGGCCTGCGTGACCGCGTCGATCGCCTCCTCCTGGCCGATGACGCGCCCGTTCAGCGCGGCGCTCATGCGCAGGATCTTGTCCTTCTCGCCCTGCAGCAGCGTGTTAGTCGGGATCCCGGTCATCTTGGCGACGACGCGCGCGATGTCGTCGCTCGTCACGGACTCGTGCAGCATGCGGTCCGGTGCGCCGCTGTCGGCGGTCGCCTTCGGCAGCTTCGCCTCGAGCTCGGGGATCACGGAGTACTGCAGGCGCGACGCCTGCGCGAAGTCGGACTGCTGGCGCGCGATCTCGAGCTCCGTCTTCGCGGCCTCGAGATCCTCCTTCGCCTTTTTGGCCTCCTCGATGTGCGCGCGCTCCTTCTGCCACACGTCGTTGAGGCGCGCCGCTTCGTCCTGCTTCTGCTTCAGCTTGTCCATGATCGCCTGGCGGCGGTCAACTGACACGGGGTCGTCCTCCTTCTTGAGCGACTCGAGCTCGATCTGCAGCGTCGTGACGGCGTGGTCGATGGCCTCGAGCGCGTCGGGCTTTGACTCGTGCTGCAGCCGCAGCGCCGAGCACGCCTCGTCCACGAGGTCGATCGCCTTGTCCGGCAGAAACCGGTCGGTGATGTAGCGGTTCGAGTAGACGGCGGCCGTGACGAGCGCCTGGTCCGTGATGCGCACACCGTGGTGGACCTCGTAGCGGTCCTTGAGGCCGCGCAGAATCGAGATCGCGTTCTCAACGGAGGGCTCGTTCACGAATACGGGCTGGAAGCGCCGCGCGAGCGCGGCGTCCTTCTCGATATACTTGCGGTACTCCTCGAGCGTCGTCGCGCCGCAGCACTGCAGCTTGCCGCGCGCCAGCGCGGGCTTGATCAGGTTCGACGCGTCCACGGAGCCCTCGGTCTTGCCCAGACCGAGCAGGATGTGCAGCTCGTCGATAAACAAAATGATCTTGCCCTCCTCCTTGTCGACCTCGTCGAGCACGCCCTTCAGCCGCTCCTCGAACTCGCCGCGGAACTTGGCGCCGCTGATGAGCGCGCCCAGGTCGAGGCTGATCACCTTTTTGTCCTTCATGGACTCCGGCACGAGCCCGCGCGCAATCTGCTGCGCGAGGCCCTCCATGATCGCCGTCTTGCCGGTGCCGGCCTTGCCGATGAGGCTCGGGTTGTTCTTCGTGCGCCGGCTCAGGATCTGGATCGTGCGCTTGATCTCCTCGTCGCGGCCAATCACCGGGTCGAGCTTGCCCTCGCGCGCAAGCTCGGTCAAGTCCGTACCGTAGCGTTGCAGCGGGGACTGCTGCTCCTCCTGCTGCTGCTGTGGGTTGTTCATGTTCATGCGCATCTGCAGCCTTCGCGGCGTCGTGCTGAAGGCGCGCGCCGGGGCGCCCAGCGCGGGCGACGCCGCAAGCGCGCCCAACGATGCGGGCGTGCGCGCGGCTGCTCTAAGTATTAGTGGGGAGGCGCTCGTTGCGGCGACCGCATTGCTCGTCGCGTGGACGCGCGCGGCGCGCTGCAGCGTACCTCTTAGACTTACGTTGGCGGCAGCAAATCTTCGCATATGTGTGTAGCTTTTCTTCGTTTAGAAACCGTGGGGGGACCCAATTGGGTGGTCAGTTCTGGATATGGTTCGTGCGAAGGGCGGCTGCGCCTGTACTGTTCAGAAACCCGCCTTCCACGCCTGGCACACCCGCACTTATATAGGCTGCATGGGGTTGCGGGACCTGAGTTCCTCGCACTGGAGGCCGCCTGTGCGAGACACAACCCTTGCCCTCGACAACGGCTCCCAGCCTATTCGAGACATTTCGAGAATGCAGGAGCGCCCTCCACACGAGACGAGTCCGCGCGCAGTCATTCTTCGCGTGTCGGGCCGCTAGTGCGAACTAGAGGCGCGAAAGCATGCGCAAGCCAATGCGCCGACGCATCGGAGTCGAGCGCTTCGCGCGTTTCGTTTCAGTCCTGCCTGTAATTCATCCTGGGGCAGAGATAAGATATGGGGGGGGCGTAAATACTGTATGTACATACAGATTGGATAAATTAAAGGAACGAATGCATTAGTTATTTCGTGCGGGCGTCGCGGCCCGCTAGAACATGTTGTGTGCCACGCTCGTGGTGTGCTTGTGGCCGTAGTTGTTCTGGGAAGAGTGGAACGACGAGTCCGCGTCGCCGTCGTCCAGGTACTCGACCTTGGCTCTATTAGTGGGCGTGGCCTCGGCACGCGTGCGCATGTTGCGCCGTCGCCACGAGTAGTAGACGGCAAGCACGCCCAGCAAGCCCGCGATGGCCACGACGGGGATGACGACGCCAATGGCGATCTTCCCGCCCGTGCTGAGGCTCGAGCCGCTCTGCTTGTTGGTGCCATCGAGCACCTGCCCGGCGTCGCCCGTGCCGGTGGCATCCGGGTAGATGGTCGAGGTTCGGAGCCGCGTGCTCGTGAAACCCCCCACGACCTCGGTCGTCCAGTACGTCGTCACGAGGGGCGACTCCTGCGAGGTCGCCGTCGACCGCACCGACTGCTCGCTGCGCGCCTTCGAGTTGATGGACGAGGTCTCGAAGTCCGTGCTCGTGGTTGCCGCGCTCGTGCTGCTCGCCGCCACGCTCGACGTCGCGGCGGCCGCGGACGAGGTGGGGGCCGCGCGCGAGCTGCTGGGCGCCGGCGCGCTGCTGCTGGTTGGGGCGGCGGCGGTCGAGGTCGCGGTCGCCACGGACGGCGCCGACGAGGTTGTGATTATGGTGGAGGAAGGAGGCGGTGCCGCCGTCGAGCTCGGCTCCTCCGTCGAGCTCGGCGCGCTCGGCGCCGAGCTGGCCGCCGCGCTGGACGCATGCGAGGTTGTCGCCGGTATTAGTGTGGATGCGGGTGGGACTGTGGATGTGGTGGGCGGCGCGGTCGTCGACGCGGGCGGGCTTGACGAAGTCGTCGGCGTGGCGGTGGTTGTCGGCGTCGGTGCTGCCGTGGTGGGCGCTGCCGTGGTGGTGGGGGGCGCCGACGTCGTGGCGGGCGGAGGCGGGGCCGAGGTCGTCTCGGGCGGGGCGCTGGTGCTCGGGCTCGGCGTCGGCGTGTGTGTCGGCGTGTGTTCTGGAGACGTCGTTGTGGGCGCTACGGAGGCCGATGTCGAGGTAGAGTCCGAGGTCGAGGTCGGCGGGGGCGCCGCCGTGCTCGTGGTGGTGGGGCCCGCGGCGGCGCTGGACGTTGAGAACGTGATGCTCGGCACCGTGCTGTGTGTGCTCATGGGAAGAAGGGTCTCGCTGGACGTGCCTGTTCTCAAAGACAGCAGGCTCGATACGATGTTGTCCGGGGGCCCGTTCGAGGAGGGATCTCTCCGGCCGCTCGCCGCCGGAAAGGGCGCGGAAAGCGCTGTTCGCGACTCGCGCGGAATCGCGGGCGACGTATTGTTTTCTGCAGACATGTGTTAGTAGTCGTATGTTCGAGGCTGCCCGTCACGCATGCCTAAGTCTCTCTTCCTTGGTTATTTTTGGGGTGTTTGTTCGCTTTAGCCTACTAAACGCACGCTCCCTGGGGTACTCAATGAGTGGGAGGCGGTGGGGGACACGGGCTGAGGCGGGAGGCGAGCAGTAGACGCCGCGGATTCTTCGGGGAGCTGTGGAATGCAAAGATAGCTTAGTGGCCACAAATGCTCAGGGAAGGCCCATGCGCTCCAGTTTTTTTGAGCTGTTGTTGGTTTAAGCGCACTCATGCTGCATTTATGCATGCATGCCCGCCTGCGTTTGGCATGCCG
>NRDT01000137.1:0-14847 GCA_004124955.1 Starmerella riodocensis
TTCCAGCCGATTTCCTCGGGTATGTCCTCGCTGCCCAAGTCGACATTATTGATAGAGGCTATGTCTTTGCGCACCATTCTCGTCAAGTAGACCGGCGCCTTCAACGTGGCAGCGTCGCCGCAGAGGCGACCGCCCGCGCAGAGCAATGAACTACTAGGAACCGAATGTCCACCAACTGGCCACCAAATGCTAACCGAAGGGCCACCGAATGGCCGCCAAATGGAACCGAAGGGTCACCAAATGGCCACCAAACGGCCACCAAATGGCCACCAAATGGAAACCACATGTGACGTACCTAAAACTAAATTAAATACTTTGACTACTTCCGCATGTATCAGTCAGAATAAATTACAGTGTCTCGTGCGCCGCACTGCGCCGCACCGCCGCGCGGCGTCGCGCGCGCGCGGGTCAGAGCATGCGCCGGATCTCGCCGTCGCTGGGGATGTCGTCTTTGCCCCACCACTCGAACAAAAAATTCTCGCAGATGAGCTTGAACCAGGGCGTGAAGAGGAACTGCGGGTCGCGGAACATCGCGCGCAGCTCGTCCGGCGCGACCCAGCGCGTGTCGCGGACCTCGTTCGGCTCGGGATGCACGGCGGGGTCCGCTGCGCGCGCAAACAGGATGTAGTCGATCTCGTGCTCGCCCCACGCACCGGCGCTCGGCGCCATGTAGTGGATGCGCGTGATGAAGTGCAGCGACGCCGCGGGCACGTCCGCGGGCGCGATGCCGAGCTCGTGCCCGAGCTTGCGCTCGGCGGCCTGCTTGACGCCGGCCACGTAGCCGGCGAGGTCGCGCGTCGGCCCGCGCTCGGCGGCGATCGCCAGCGGGTGCGAGCAGCAGGTGTTCGTCCACAGGTTGGGGAACGTGATCTTCTCGGCCGCGCGCTGCTGCAGCAGCAGCTCGCCGCGCGCGTTGAACAGAAACACGGAGAACGCGCGGTGCAGCAGGCCCTGCTCGATCGACGCCATGAGGTGCAGCGTCTTCTTCGAGCCGGCCGCGTACGGCGCGTCGTCGTAGTCGACCGCGATGCACGCCTCGTTCATCAGCCGCACCTGCTCCTCGTCGTGGCCGGCCAGCACCGCGTCGTCCGCGCCGCTGCGCGCCGACGACGCGCTCGACGCCGTGCCGCCCGCGCTCGCCGCGCGCGCCGCCAGCGGCTCGAGGTCGGGGAACGCGCGCAGCATGCGCTCCGCCGTCGCGCTCCGCACTATCTCCTCGTACGTCATGTGGATCCGCTTGCTCTCGCTCTCGCTTTTGCTTACGCTCTCGGCTTCTGTGGTCTGGCTGCTGGTCCCCGGGCACGCTCGGTCCTCTTGCGGCTAGGTGATGCTTCTCGTCGCGACGCAGCGGGTCCGAGGTGGGTTCGCCCGCGCGCGCCCGCGCGCCAGGGTTTTCCGCGATTTTTCAGCTGACAAAAGGAAGCGCCTATCGCGCTGCAGTGAACAGGGCGAGGCCGGCCCGCGCTGCACGGCCCGCGCACCCAGCGCGCGGCGAGACCGGGCGGCTGCGCACCGGCGCCGGCGAATGCACGCCTCCCTTAGTTGTGCATGCTGGCGCTAGGTGCCGCGCGGGAGCGCAGTGCCCGCGCGCGGGGTGGGGGCGTGCGGGACCTCTGGAAGTAGTAAGGTACGCACCCCCTCCTTCCTCGAGGCGAGGAGTCCGGCCTGCGCGTAGGGGACGCGCAGGCGCACCCTCCCAAGCGTGCGCGCCCCGGCGCGGGGCTCCCCCGGGCGAGCACGCAGAGCGGGCTTTTGGTTGTTGTTCGCGTGCGTGCACAGCGCGCCCTCGCGGGAAGAAGGAGCGGCCGTCCCCGCGGTGGCCGCGCAACGCTGCGTGCGGCCGCCCGCCCGGCGTGCGCACGCACACATGCAGACCCGCACCCTGTAGGCACGGATGCACGCACACACACAGACGGTCGCCCCAGCGCGAGGCCTGCCCCCGCCCTCAACCCTCCGAACGTGAAATACTCGAGCGGTGGCCACGCCAACTCACACCAACACAGCATCTGCGGGTCACGACCAGAGGGCACCGCGCACACAACCCACGATGAGCCAGGAGAAGCAGCAGAGCAAGGACCGCAAGGCGCCGAAGGGCGACGCCGGCGCCGCCTCCGCGGGCGGCCGCGCGGGTGACCGCTCCGGCGACCGTTCTGGCGACCGTTCCGGCGACCGTTCCGGCGACGACTACATCCCGCAGCCCGACCGCTCGCGCTTCCGCGACGAGCTGCGCGCGCTGCGCGAGAAGCTCGACGTCGCGCGCGCGGACCTCGCGAAGCACCGCGCGGCCATCGAGAGCCAGAGCGGCAGCGCCGGGCAGTCGCCCGAGGAGACGAAGCTGCGCGAGGAGCACTCCGCGGCCATCGCCGAGCGCAACCGCCTGCGCGACGCCGAGCGCAAGGCGCAGCAGGAGGCCGACCGCGTCGAGGCCGACGCGAAGCGCAAGGTTGCGGAGCTGCAGACGCTGCGCCCCAAGAACGGCCCGCGCTCCGTGAAGGAGCTTGACGCGCGCGTGCAGGGCCTCGAGGCGCAGATGGACAGCGGCGCGCTCTCGATAGTGGAGGAGCAGAAGGTGCTGCGCGAGGTCTCCGCGCTCAAGAAGCAGCGCACGCTGTTTGGGCAGGCCGACCGCCTGCAGGCCGAGATCGACGAGACGCGCAAGCGCGCCGCCGAGATCCGCAAGTCGTTTGACACGGCCGCGCTCAAGGCCGTCAGCGCGCGCAAGGCCGAGCTCGAGAAGGAGCTCGATGCGTACAAGGAGCAGCGCCAGAGCCGCCGCGCGAAGACGAACGTCGTCTACGACGCGCGCCGCAAGGCGCAGGCCGAGGTCAAGGAGCTCAACACGAAGATGGACGAGCTGCGCAAGGACTTCGACCGCCGCATGGACGAGTTCAACGCGAAGCTCAAGGCCAAGAAGCAGCAGCGCGAGGCCGACGAGCGCCGCCACCGCGCCGAGCAGGCGAAGCAGAAGAAGATCGGCGCCGCCCAGGCCGGGCTCGCCGAGGCGCGCGAGCCCGCGTTCGCGCCCCTCATTGAGCAGGCGCGCCACCTCCTGCGTTTCTTCGACCCGGCCGGCGAGCCCGCCGAGTCCACCACGCCCACGGGCACGCCCGCCGCCGCCGGCGAAAAGAAGGACGCGAAGTCCTCTGTCTCGAAGGCGCTCCACGTCAAGGCGCCCGCCGCGAACGGCGCCGGCGATTCCGCCGCCGCCGACGCCGCCGCGCCCAAGCCGCAGCCGGCGCAGTCGCAGGCCCCGCCCAGCCGCAAGAGCCAGAAGCTGAAGGCGAAGGAGTCCTCCGCGGCGGCCAGCGGCAAGCTGCACTTCGACTTCGGCATCATCGACGCGCTCTCGAAGCTCGAGATCGCGCTGCCCAAGTCGGCCGACGAGTTCGCCGCGACGAAGGACAAGATCCGCGAGAAGATCGCCTACTTCGAGGCGAACTCGGAGCGCGTCACGAAGGAGCGCACCGCGCGTGCCCAGAAGGCGCTCGAGCGGGCGCTCGCCGAGGCCGAGGAGGAGGTCAAGGCCGCCGAGGAGAAGGTCGAGGCCAAGCTCGAGTCCCAGGCCGCGGCCCAGGCCGAGCTCAAGGCCTGAGGGGCTCCCGCAAGGGCTCCCGCAGGGGCTCCCGCAGGGGCTCCCGCCCAGTGGCGCCCAGCCGGGCCGACGCGGCCGCCTGCTGCCGCGGGCTCGGCGGAGGGGAGGAGAGCTGCAAGTTCGAAAAAATTAGGCTGTACATACATGTAGTAATGTCTACCGACGCTCGCCGCGCCGCGCGCCCTCACCTGCGGGGGGCGCGAGGCGTCCGCTCAACGCGAAAGCGCGCACCTCCTTGAGAGGCGCTCCGCCGCTTGGCACAGCTTCCTCCGCTCGGCAAGAGGAGGTGATGGGCGCGCATCAGAGCAGAAAGGTGGGGCAGATTCCGGGCCACTCCTCGAAGTACGCGAGCACCCAGATGAGCCGCGAGAGCGCGCCCGAGCGCGACCAGGCGCGCACGAGCGCCCCGTACCGCTCGCAGCAGCGCCGCCACCAGCGCTGCAGCGGCTCGAGCACCTTCAGGCGGAGCAGGAGCGGCCAGCCCAGCACCTCGCTGCGCACTCGCCGAGCGCGCCCCTTCAGCACCGCGACCCGCTCGCGCGAGTACATCGTGGCTATGAGCACATTGAGCTGCGCGGCGCTCTCCTCGAGCCGCCGCTCGCACTGCCACAGGCGTCGCTGCCGCAGGCTCGGCATGAAGTCCCGCTGCATCGCTGCTGGCTCCGGCGCCGGCAGCGGGGGCGCTATAGGGCCCCCGCGACCCGCGCGTTAGAGTTTGGCTCTGCATACAACGCCTCGTGTGCAGTTCCTCATATGCAATCCCTCGTAGCGCCTGTCTCATCGCGCCAGTGTCTGAGGGCCTCGCCACTTATACAGTGGTGGTCGCAGCCGCAATGCGGCTCCGTTATTTGGAATACTCGCCAGCCATGCTCACGCAAGTCGTCTTCGCGCAGGCCGCCGCGCGCGCGCGCCACGCAGGCTGCCACGCAGGCCGCCACGCAGGCCTCGACGCAGGCCAGGCGCTCCGCTGTGCCGCCCCGCCCGACGCGGCAAGGGCACCCCTCTGATCTCCAGGGAGGCTTCCTCTCTCACGCCAGCGGCCTCATAGAGAAAGCGTGAGGTGAGCGTGGCGTTCCGAGCAGCAGCAATGGTGGAGCCCACAAGAGTGCGCAAGATCGCCGTGGTCGGGTCGCGCGCCGTCGGGAAGTCCACGATGATCGTGCGCTTCGTGGAGGAGCACTTCGTCGAGAGCTACTACCCCACGATCGAGAACCAGTTCAGCAAGACGATCAAGATCCGCGGCCAGGAGTACAACGTGGAGATCCTCGACACGGCGGGCCAGGACGAGTACAGCATCATCAACCAGAAGCATCTCATCGGCGTCGACGGGTTCATGCTCTGCTACAGCGTCACGAACCGCAGCACGCTCGACATGATCCAGATCATCTACGACAAGATCCTCAACCTCTCGGGCGCCGACAAGGTCCCGGCCGTCATCGTGGGCAACAAGAGCGACCTCGAGCTGCAGCGCCAGGTGTCCGAGGCCGAGGGCAAGGCCCTCGCCAAGGAGCTCGGCTGCGGCTTCACCGAGACGAGCGCGCGCCTCAACGAGAACATCGAGCGCGCGTTCGAGCAGCTCATCACCGCCATTGAGAAGCAGAACAACCCCACTCTCCCGAAAGACGAGAAGGCGTGCCTCGTGATGTGATCGCCGCGCGCGCCGCGCAGCGCGCGCGCCTGGTGTGTGTGCGCACCGTCTGAACTACGTATTTTGTTTAGCTCTTCTATTAATTCGTTTCGTTAGCAGCGCCGCACCCGCGCAGGCCCCGCAGAGGGCCTGCGCCCGCGAAGGGCTCGTGGAGGGGCCTCGGAAATTTGTGGAGGGCCTGCGCGCATAGGCCTCCTCGCCGATCGGTGTTCGGTGAGATACGCGTATCGCTTACGCCGGTCTAGCACACGCCTTTCGACCATGCTTGGCGCCGCTTTGCATGCAGCCGGCTTTTTGCTCGCTTGTGCATCGCGATTGTATACCCTATGCAGAGTCGACGGTGCTGAACACACGCTCGCCCTGGGGCCTTTGCTGCGGCAATATGAGCGTACCCATGGCCGTTACGAACGCATTATCCACAACAAAGTCGCCACCACGAATCGGTGGATTTTGCGAATCTGAGATGCGAGTTTCAAAAAAAAAATAGGAAGAGATATGGAATCTAATAAATAAATAAAAATTTATGCAACAGGATCGGTGATGGTAAGCACGAGCTTATTGGTCTCAGGGTCCCACGACTTCACCTTGATGTGGGTCATATCGGGGATCACAATATCTGCGCCAGAGTCCTTCACCTTCTGCGCATCGTAGGTGGTGGCCATGCCGATGACCGTGGCGCCGGCGTCCTTGCCGGCCTTGATGCCCGCGGGCGCGTCCTCGAACACAAGGAAGTGCTCGCCGAGATTGAGCGTCTTCTTGCCCTTCAGGTAGCCCTCCGGGTTCGGCTTGCCCTCCTTGATGTCCTCGGCCGTGATGAACACCTGCGGCGGCGTGATCTCAAGGAAGTCCTTGAACCACGACGAGGCCATGACGTATGTGCCCGAGGTGACGACGCCCCAGCGGCTCTTGGGCAGCGACTCCAGGAAGTTGTGGACGCCAGGAACGTGCGTGGCAAGCTCCTTCCAGCGCTTCGGGATCGTGGCCTCGAACTTCGCGCTGTGCTCCTCCGTGGCGTACTCGGGCATCCACATCTTGAACACGTCAATGGTGCGGCGGCCGTGCGAGGTCTTGAGCAGCTCCTCCGCATCAATGTTATTAGTCTTGCCAAAGTCGCGCCAGAAGGCCTCGACACACACCGTGGACAGCATCAGAGTGCCGTCGAGGTCGAAGAGACAGCCCGACGTGGTGATGTCGACGGTGGTGGTGTTACCAACCTTTTGGGGCGCAGAGATCGAGACGGCAGACATGGTGTAAGGGGAATTGATGCGTTGGACGAAGATGCTTCTTTTCTGGCGAGGAATCACCGGGTATTTATAGATGAATTTTGACACCTCGGCCTGGATCTGAAAAACAATGCATGCAGCCAGTAATCACCCCAACCCTCTTCTCGCGCTTTTCAGGTGATGTCATAGTGACATCACGGTGCCCGCTCTTATCGAGTTTGCAACGTCGCTTATCGGCGCCGTTCAGCGTCTGCTGGCAAAAAGCTGCTCGACACGCTCATACGAACCACTAATAAGTGTTTATGAATATGCTTCGCAACGGTTTTTTATTTACCGCAGCCCCACTTTGAGAGATAAAGCAAGGCTGTTTAGTCGTTGAGCTCAGCGGCGGCTCTCGCCCTCACTGCTGCTGCTGCTGTCCGCCCGCCCCCCCTTGGCCTTGAGTAAGGCTGCTCGCGTGCATTCCCAGCGCCGAAGGGGTGCGGTGCCACATGACGGTTTGATGCATACACGTCACGTGCCGATCGGGCTTTTTCCAAGTATGTGCGCTGTCAACTAATCGGAGTAATTCTAAGTAAGTGATTAGATATGATTGTGCTGGGTGGGACACGCTGAAGATGATTACCCACGAGCAAACGGTAAACACAACACCCGGGCGCCGGATCCACACCGCTTTCGCCGCAACCGCAGGCGCGCTGCCGCGCATTTTGCTCAGCGCGGCACAATGCACGACGCCGGACCGCGGGCCCGGACAAAATTTTTTCCATCGCAGACCCTTTCGCATTAGGGTACGTTCGTTTGAGGTGTAGAGCGCCATGTGGCCGTATAATTTGCTGGGCGCGCACGTGAGCTCACTGGGCCAAGGGTCTGGAAAAGACTGATGACGCCTCCATTAGTAAACGCGCGTCATGTGCGAGTCACCGCGCTGTGACTGGTGAGCGCGCACATGAAGCGTGTGTTACCGTCAAGCCCGACCACGAAAACGCAGGCGCGCCGGCGCACGCATGCTGGCCATCGCTCAATTGCCCCTGAGCGATCTGATGGGTAGCGGACAGAGGGAGGCGCCAGCCGGCACTGGATGGAGGGTTCCACAGCGCCGCGTCTCCCGGCCTCGCTTTTGCATCAGGTATCATGTGGAATGGAGGTGGGGATGGGTCGGGCTGCCGCGGCCATGTAAACAACAAAACAAGGTGTTTGTACACAGGTAGAATATGCATTATGACATTATTGTATAGCGGCAAGTAACACACCAACAAGGATTGCGTGTGGCCAATAGATCGCTGACGGTCGCAGAACCGCTGTCGCGTGCACGAGAGCGCTCGATAGCGGCACTGTGTAGAACGCTCCGCTGCGATCGCCGCTGCGGTCGCCGCTGCGGTCGCCGCAGCGGTCGCCGCTGTGATCGTCGCTGTGATCGCCGCTACGATCGCCGCTGCCATCGCCGTCGCGCAATTTAGATTTTTCTTTTTTGTATTTTTACAGCGTGAAGCGGAGGTTGACGTCCAGCGGGTGCGAGCATGCGAGCTGGGGCTTCTGGCTGAACTTCCCAAACATCACTGCGCGCAGGTTCTGGAGGAGCGACAGGTAGGACTGGTTGGGGTTCTGGCTCATGACCTCGAGGAAGGAGTAAGACATCGCCCCTGCGTTGAAGCCGCCCTGTGTCGCGTCGGCGCTCGTCTGCTCGTCCTTGCAGCCAGACAGCGAGATCACGTCGGCGGGGCTGGCCTTCGTCTGGCGCGTCACCTGCGTGGCGCGGTTCCCATTCATGAACTTGTTGGCCGCGCCGCCGAGGACCGAGATGGCGCCGAAGAGGTCGCCGCGCTCGTAGGACGAGAACGCGCTCAGCGCGCTGCTGCCCATGTCCTTCGCCATGTTGGGCTCCTTCAGGGCGCCCTTCGTGGAGTACGTGTATGGCAGGTCGAGCGCCGACCCGGAGTGGCACGAGTCGAAGAACGCGGTCAGCCGGCAGCCCGGCGGCAGCGACTGCACAAGGATGATGTTCATCTCGTCGTCGATGATCATGCCCGCCGACTGGAAGTCGAGCGGGCAGATCGTCTCGTCGAGCCCGTTGTCCTCGTCGCCGTCGAGGTCCTTCACGGTCGCGCCGTGGCCCGAGTAGTGGAAGATGAGGCTGTCGTTGGGCTGCGCGCCGGCGACGAGCCAGTGCATGGCCTCGATGATGTTCTGCCGCGTGGGCATGCGGCGCGGGTTGCCGTGCGCCTGGAAGTCGTCGGTCAGAATGACGATGTCGTCCTGCCGGTAGCCGTAGTTCTGCATCGCGAAGCGCATCATCGCGTTCGCGTCGTTGATGCACCCGTTTAGCGCGTTGTTCGACCCTATGTAGTTGATCCCCACGAACAGCGCCTTGCGGCGGCCCGAGTTGTTCGAGTAGGCGAACTGCATGCCGTGGCTCTGCTGCATGCCCGGCGGCGGCGCCGGCGGCCGGTTGTAGGACATCTGGCTCGCGTCGAAGAAGTGAAAACCGCCGTGGCGAGAGCTCGGGCGGTAGCGTTTTGCGTCGCAACCAAGTTCGGCGCAGCGCTGTTAGCCGTAAGCTGTAGACCAGCGAAGGGGGGTAGGCGAGATTAGGTAGCGCGCGATAAGCCGTGGAGCTTCGCGCAACCCGGCGCAGACGCGCTCCCTGGCCAGCCTTAGTCAAATCATACGTAGCATAAGGTCGCGCTGTTCTGGTAAACCATCACTACTCTAGCCGTGCGCCGTTTGCCTGCGTCACTCGGGGCCACGAGAAAAAAAATGTACAGGGGCACGGGCCTTCACATGCATACACTTCCAGACTCCGCACGTAGCCCTATCCCCCCTCAAAATAGAAGTACCCCGGCGCCCTGTTGACGAGATCAAAAACAAAGTGGACGTTACAGGATTCGAACCAGTGACCTTGCGCTTGCAAAGCGCACGTGATAACCAACTACACCAAACGCCCGTCTGTACGGCTCAGTAGCGCCTGAATGTAGTATGTACCACCCACAGTACACTAATTGGGGGCACTGGCAGTGCCGGTAGGAAGAAGGCAAGCAGGTTGGGAGCGGGCACACCGCCCTGCCATAGCTGTCCGCCCCACGCATTAAAAGGCGCGACAGGCAGCACCTCCACTACTGCTCGTTGCGCGCTGCACCCCACACTGTGCACGTTCAGATGGACTCTCCGTCTCGATCCAGCGCAAGAGATAGGCGATTCACGGACAATCCGAGCCAGGGTCTGATCTGGGGCCCGCTCGTGCCCGCGAGCGACCGCCGGGGCTGCCTCATGGCGATGACAGGGTTGCAGATGTTGCTGGGCGCCAGGCTGCTGCGGCGGTTCTGGCGGCCGCCGTACCGAAACGTTGGCGTCTGGACGACCCGGCTCCGCCGGGTCTTCGACCTGGTTGCGGGACTCAACCTGATCGGTCTTGGCAGCGGCGAGTGCGTGCGGTTGAGCCTGCCGTACGACCCCTGGGAGGAGGACGCGCGCGCGGCGCGGCGCGAGGCGCTGGCGCGGCAGCCGCAGCTCGGCGAGAACAAGTGGAGCCTCGCCTACTGGCGGTTCTGGTGGGCGGGCCCCCAGGGGTACCGGGCCTGCTCGAAGAACGAGCAGCAGCAGCGCTTGATGGCGTTCTTCGAGCGCGCCAAGCAGCGGAAGCCCAGCTTCGACCGGCTGACGGAGTACCACCGCCGGCTGGCGGAGAAGAACATGGCCATAGCGGGCGGCGTGCTGGGCCGGATCCGCCGCAACGAGCTCCCCGCGCCGGAGGTCCCCGTGCAGGAGCTCGAGGCGCTCAGCACGCTGCCCGAGCTCGACGACCAGCAGGACCTCTACGACGAGATCGATCTCAGCAACGCGGACCTGTGGGACTTCTTCGAGGAGCCGCAGGCGTTCAGCTTCATCGTCGTCTCGCGCGCGACGCCGGCGTTCCTGCCCGGCGTGCGCATCGCGCTCGACGGCGGCATCAAGTCGCAGAACGTCAACTACCTGGCCATTCCGCAGACGGTCAAAACAGAGCTCCGGCCGTGACCACGGCCCTCGACGGAGCTCGGCCGCCCTGCGCACGAGCGAGCTTCTGGCCACCGAACCAGACGCAGCACAGGTGTCGTGCGCCGAATTAGAAGCAGCACAGGCGTCGTGCACCGAACCAGACGCAGCACAGGCGTCGTGCGGGCAGGCAGGACCGCGCCGCGCGCAGCATTGCGAATGTAAATACTATGTAGACTAGCGCGCAATTCTGGGTCTGCGCCTATGTAAATATTTGACTGCATCTCTCTACACCACCTGCAAGCTTCAGCCTCCTTATGGCGAGCGCCGGAGACAGCTGGTGAGTGCGCGGGCGCTCAGCCCGTCGGGGCGGTCTGCCATCGCCAGATCCGCCCGGCCGCATCGACCCTGCCCTGGTCTTATCTCCCGCGTCTGCCCGCTGAGTCCTGCCTGCTGCTTGTGCCTGCGGTGAACAAATGGCGTTGCGTGTGCTGGCCTGTTTGGGCTGTGCGGCCGCGGTATTCAGAGACGACGCCGGCGACATCGACGGCAAGAGCGTGGCGCTGGGCCGCGTCCTGGCCGCGTCGCAGAACAACGGCACCATCGCCGTGACCGGGGACGCGGGCGTCCTGTCGCTGCTCAACGAGTGGGGCGCCTCGGTCTGGCGCCAGCCGCTCGAGCCGCACCAGCTCGCGAGCGCCGTCGCGCACCTGGGCGACGTCGTGGTCGTGGGCGGCCGGCACCTGTCCGGCTACAACGCGACGGACGGCACGCTGCTGTGGACGCGCGCGCACGCAAGCACAGACGTGCGCGCCGCGGAGGCGGAGGGCGAGGGCGGCGCCGCGGCGTATATCGCCGAGGGGCTTATCGTGAGCCCGCGCGGCGAGATCGAGCGCTCCGCGGCGCCGGCACCAGCCCTGGCGGGCGTGGCGGCGGCGCGCGTGGCTAAGGAGGGCGCCGCCGGCGCCGGCGAGATCCGTTTGCTGAACGGCACGCTGAAGTGGGACTCGCTCGACGTGCTGACGTACGTGCACGCGAACGGCACGCTGGGCTTCACGCGCGACTCCGGGCTGGCGCACGCGCGCAGCGGGCTCTTCGTGCGGCACCGCGCCGCCGAGGCCGAGGCGGCGGCGGAGCTCCAGGAGGAGTTCGGTGACGACGACGCGGACGCCGGCCCGGCCAGCGGCGGGCTCGGCGCGCTGCAGCCGTTCGCCAAGCGCGTGGCCAAGCACCTGCGCGAGCTGTACGAGCTGTTCTTCATCATTCTGCGCAAGGGCCCCTCGCTGGTCGTGCTGCCCGAGCAGCCCAAAGACTCGTTCGGGTTCGAGCAGACGCTCGTGGTCGTGACAGCGCACGGCTCCGTGTACGGGCTGAACGCGACGAGCCGCGACGTGGCGTGGGTGTACCACGACCTCGACGCCGTGCGCGCCGTGCCGCACGAGGAGGACGCCGCGCAGTTCTACGTCGAGTCCGCCGAGGGCAGCGTGTTCCTGATGAACGCGGACGGCGAGTTTGTCGGCACGGTTGCGGAGCGCGGCGCCGCCGGCGGCCTGCGACCCTTCGAGCAGGTCGAGCAGAGCGGCGCGACGCTGCGGTCGCCGCGCGGCTGGACGCTCGAGCTGCCCGGCGACGCGATCGTGGGCGCCGCGGCGCGCGACCCGCGCGACGCGACCGCGTCGGTGACGGTCCCCGTGGACGGCGCGGGCTCGATCCTGTACAAGTACCTCAACCCGTTCGCCGCGGCGTACGCGTCGTACGCGCGCGAGCAGCGCCGGCTCGTGGTGACGCTCGTCGACACCGTCACCGGGCGCGTGCTGGGCCAGTTCGCGCACGCGGAGCCCGTGCTCGTCAACGAGGAGTGGCCCTTCCGCATCGCGTTCGGCGAGCACTGGGTCGTCTACACGTACCTCTCGCTCGACGCGTCGCAGGCGCCGAAGCTGGCGGTGCTCGAGCTGTACGAGTCCGCGACGCCGAACGAGCGGCGCACGCCCGCGGCGGTCAACGTGCTCAGCGACACGCTCGCGCCGCACGTCGCCGCGCGCTCGTGGGTGCTGCCCTCGCGGGGCGGGCCCGTGTGGGGCCTCGGCCTGTCGGCGTCGCGCTTCGGCGCGAGCGCGCGCGAGATCGTGCTCGCGTTCGAGCACCAGGTCGTGGCCGTGCCGAAGCTGCTCGCGAGCACGCTCGCGCCGCCCGCGACGGTCCTCGCGGTCCCCGAATCGGGCCACCTGTCGCACATCATCGGCGTCAGCCGCGCGCACACCGTCGTGACGGGCGCCACGAACCTGGAGTCGACGTACCTCGTCGCCGCGCTCGGCGGGCCGGACATCCTGCTGACGCGGTCGATGCCCTCGGGCGAGTTCGACCGGCTGAACAAGGTGTTCCCGAAGGTGAAGCTCCTCGTGTTCGTCAGCGTGCTGGGCTTCGCCGTCGCGACGCTCTCGCCGCTCGCGCGCCTCAAGCTGCTGCAGCAGCAGTGGCGCTAGGCCGCGCGCCGAGGAATTGACGGAGGAGGCGGCGGCGCGTGCGTCGCGCAGGTGGTTCGAGGCGAGACTCGCCGCGCCGTGCGCTTGTTGCCAGGCCTGATAGAGCATTCCAACGGCTGCGTGCAGGTATGTGCAGGTATGCGTGCGAGTGCACGCGATTTCATGCGAATGCATGCCAACAAAGAAGGAACTAACTGCGTATATAGCGAATTAATTTTAGTGGTCCTCCAGGCTGTTCATGTACTGCTCGAGCGTGAGCAGCTCCTCGAGGTCGGCGGCGTTGGCGATCTCGATCTTCGCGAGCCACGCGGCGCCCATGGGGTCCTCGTTGATGAGCGCGGGGTTGCTCATGACCTCCTCGTTGCGCTCGACGAGCTTGCCCGCGACCGGCGCGTACACGTCCGACGCGGACTTCACGCTCTCGACGCTGCCGAGCGACTCGCCCGACTCGACCTCGGCGGGCACCTCGTTGACCTCGACGAAGGTCGTGTCGCCCAGCGCGTCCGCCGCGAACTTCGTGATGCCCACGTACGCGACGTTGTCCTTGTGCGCGGCGATCCACTCATGATTGGGGGTGTACTTCACCACGGGGTCGGCGCCGTGCGCGAGCACGGCCGAGCCTGGCGTCAGCTTGTTGCTGTAGAGCCGCATTGCGGGCCGCGCAACGCGCGCCGCGGCCGCCGTGCGCAAAATAAACCTGCTGAACATCGTGGCCAGAGAGGGAAGCGGTGTGGTACCCCGGACCCAAGCGACGATCGCAGGCTAGATAGTGAGGGCCCTTCCTCAAGATGGGCGGCTCGGGCCCGACTCGGGACCGACCCGGGGACCCGCCAACGGCACGGGGCGCGGTCTGCGCGGGTCCTCTTCCCAGACCACAGACTCGGGTCAGAACTTGAAGCGGCAACGACATACGACCAGCGAGGCGCGGCGGGCGGTCCCTTTGCGCGGAGAGTGGAAAATGAACACAGAGAGAGAGTAGGACGGCCGACCGACCCACCCTGTCTGTTGAGCACGAGCCGCTGGACCAAGCCATCCACGGAGAGAAGCAGCACGGCCGAATGCTGTACGAACTGATTGGAATCGCGCGCGTCCCCGCGACGCAGCACAACCGCGAGGCCGCAGATGTGGTGCGCCACGTCGGCAAGCTGATCCTCGGCAACCGCGGCGTCATCCGCACCGTCGACAACTGGGGCATCCGCTACCTGCCGAAGATCTGGAACAAGAGCCGCGAGTCGCACATCCTGGGCGCGCACTTCTACATGAAGTTCGACGCCTCGCCGTCGGTGCAGCGCGAGGTCCTGCGCTCGCTGCGCACGGACGCGCGCATGCTGCGCAGCACCGTCGTGAAGGCCGGCGGCCAGGACCTGCGCTCGCTGCTCGAGCAGCGCGCGCAGATCTAGCTTGCGCACCTAATTTATTCACAGTCCTCACCCGGCCGTGCGGCCGCCCCGCCTGCGGCCGCCAAGCCCGCGGCAGCCATGCACGCGGAGGCCGCCGACCGATTAAAAAAAATAGATTGCTGCTATGTACATATTTACGCCAACGTCGCGGCCGCTGCAGCGTCGTTCTTAGCACCGGCGCGGCGCCTTGTGCGCGCGCGCGCGTGGGCGTGCGTGTGCCCTCGTTCCGCCGCCCGCCCTGCGCCGGGCCATCGCAGCGTCTGCGCAAGAGCGGTTTGGCAAAAGCGCGCGGCCGGCCATGCTGACCGACGCGCACTGCCACGTAACGGACAGCCCCGCGCAGCTGCACCTCGTGGGCGGCGCGGAGTGCCGCATGGCCGCGATGTCGACGCGGTTCGACGACCTCGCGCTCGTCGCGCAGCAGGCCGCGGCGCACCCGCGCGCGGTCGTGCCCGCGTTCGGCATCCACCCGTGGTTCAGCCACCTGCTCGCGGCGGACGCGGCCGCGGACAAGGCGGCGCACTACCGGCGCGTG
>NRDT01000138.1:0-14514 GCA_004124955.1 Starmerella riodocensis
GCGGGTCGCTGCCGGCAACGCCGGCGCCGTACGACACGCTGCCGTAGGGGTCGTCGCCGGGCGCGGCGCCGCCCTTCGCGTCGTCGTCGCCCTCGCCGTCGCTCAGGCCATTGCCCGCCCACGGCGACGCCGCGTCCGCGGCCGCGTCAAACGAATTGAACGCCGCGTCGCCCAGCGGCCGTCCCCAGGGCGACTCGTCGCCAAAGAAGTCCGACATGAGCGCGCTACTATCTGCAACGTCGGTGCGTCTCGGAAGCTGGCCTGGGGTAAGGTCCACCGCCGCGCCGCCCACCACAAGCAAGGCCACACCATCATCAAGGCTACCAAGGGCCATCAAGGTCCGCTAAGGTATACGGCGAAGCGGCGCGCACGGCCCCGTGGCTGGACGTAATTGAGCTATAAGCTGTGGCGTCGCGGTCGCCGTTGCGACGGACCGCTGTTCGTGCGCACTTGGCTGGTTTTTAGTGCATGTCTAGTCATAAGTTAGTATAAGTTAGTGTTACAGATCGTTAGGCGAGCGTCGTCATGATGCGTTGCAGGTAGGCGTTGTTCTCGAAGTCCGCGCGGTGCGCCTCGAGCGCGGTGCGGAGTCGCTTCGCCGCCGCGGCCGGCGGCTCGTCCGCGGGCGCGGCGCCGGCCCAGCCGCACAGCACGCGGCGCAGCTGCTCGCTGCCCGCGGCCACGACCTCGGGCTGGCCCTCCGCGCTGTCGAGCTCCTCGAGCTCGGCCGCGCGGCGCTTCGCCATGCGCACGACCTTCTCCGGGAAGTGCACGACCTCGGCGACGTGGATGCCGAAGCTGCGCTCGGCCACGCCGGGCGCGACCTTGTAGAGCAGCGTGATGTCGTCCGCGCTGGCGCCGCCGGCGCTGGCGTCGGGCGCGTCCGCGACGACGTGCAGGTTCGCCACGCTCGCGTGCGCGTCCGCGAGCGCAGTCAGCTCGTGGAAGTGCGTCGCGAACAGGCACCAGCACCCGATGCGCTCGATGATGTGCTGCGAGATCGCCCACGCGAGCCCGAACCCGTCGTACGTCGACGTGCCGCGGCCGAGCTCGTCGACGATGATCAGGCTGCGCCGCGTCGCCGTCTTCAGGATCGACGCCGTCTCGAGCATCTCCGCCATGAACGTCGAGATGCCCTTCAGCTGCGAGTCGCCCGCGCCGACGCGCGCCAGAATCGAGTCCACGAGCGTGAGCTCGGCCGCCGCGCAGGGCACGAAGCACCCGATCTGCGCGAGGTGGCACACGACGCCGACCTGCCGGATGTACGTGCTCTTGCCGCCCATGTTCGGGCCCGTGATGATCGCGAACGCCGCCGAGTCGCGCTCGAGCGCCACGTCGTTTGGCACAAAGCGCATGTCGCTCTGCACCTCCATGCACGGGTGCCGCGCCTCGCGCAGCCGGATCGCGTCCCCGGCGCCGCCGAAGCGCGGGCGCACGTAGGGCAGCTTCGCGAACGCAGAGACGTGCGCGAAGCTGAGGATCACGTCGAGGTGCGCGAGCGCCGCGCCGAGCGGGCCCAGCACGGGCAGGTACGTCGACGCGATGTTCACGACCTCGCGCGCCACTGACGCCTGCGCCTTGCCGTACGCCTCGCCAAGCTCCTGGTGCCGGTTCGCGAGCTCGCGCAGCGCGCGCGTCGTGAAGATCTGGCCGGCCTTCTGCGTCTTCAGGTCGATGAACCCGGGCTTGTTGCGCAGCACGCCGGCGTCCGTGCGCGTCAGCCGGAACGACCACCCGAGCGTCGGGTTGTCCTCGAGCTTCACCTTGTCCGTGTCGAGCACGCCGCTCACGCGCTCGAGCTCCTCGTCCATCGCGGCGCGCGCCACGGCGCGCTGCTCCTTCAGCTCCACGAGGTGCTCGTCGAAGTCCGCCTTCACGGCGTACTCGTGCCGCTCCAGCGCGGCCAGGTCGATCGTCGCCTCGACAAGCTCCACAAGCTTCGCAAGCTCCGCCTGCGCGTGCTGCAGCGGCGCCGCGTACGACTCGTTGAGGGCCGCGCCGCGCGCCGTCGTCGTGCCACTACCTGCTGCTCCCTCGTCCTGCAGCAGCTCGGCGACAAACTCGGGCAGCCGGATCGCCAGGTGGTACACGCGCACGACGTCCTCGAGCTTGGCCTTCTGCGTGTGGAACTTGCGCTGGATCTTGCTCAGGTCCGGCACGGCCGGCATAAGGTCCTCGCGCAGGCGGCTGCGCAGGATCGCGTTCTCCACGAACTCCTCGACAAGGTCGTGCCGGCGCGCGATCGCCGCCTCGCTCATGAGCGGCTGCTTGAGCCACTGCGCGAGCAAGCGCGAGCCCGCGACGGTGCGGCACTGGTTGAGCAGCCCGAACAGGCTCATCGAGCGCGCGCCGTCGCGCGCGCTCGGCATCACGTTCAGCGCGCGCAGCGCCGCCGCGTCGAGCCGCATGTACTGGTGCAGGTCGTGCGTCTCGAGCGCGTACTGGCCGAGGGTGCTGCTCTGCGCGAGCAGCCCCAGAAACTTCGTGGCCGCGCCGGCCGCGCCGAGCGCGAGCTCCATGCCGAGCTCGCGCTGCAGCTCGAGCGCGGCGCGGCCGGTCAGCCGCTCGAGGTCGGCGCCGACGTCGCGCGCGGCGAATTGCGCGGGCTTGCGCGGCGTCGCAAGCACGTCGAGCTTGCCCATCATCTCGGTGATGCGCCGCGTCTCCGCGCTGCGGTCCTCCGGCAGCAGCACCTCCTTCGCGCCGAGCTGGATCACGAGGCTCTCCAGGTTGCTGAACAGGTCGTTGTCCGCGAACTGCGAGAGGCCCAGCCCGCGCGCCTCAGCGTCCACGAAGCAGACGCCCACGGTGCGCAGGTACGCCGCGCCGCCGCCGACCTTGACGGCCACGACGACGGGCCGCTGCTCCGCGTTCGCGCCCATGAGGTCCTCGACGGCCTGCAGGTTGCCGGGCGACGCCGCGCGGGGCGCCGCGCGCCAGCGCAGGCGGCTGCCCGCCTCCTGCTCGTACAGCTCGACGCGCATCCCGCGCCGCTGCAGCGCCTCGAGCAGCAGGCCGCGCAGCAGCGTGTTGTTCATGGCGCACATCGGCACCTGCGCGCTGCCGAACTTGCGCAGCGCCGACGCCGTGTGGTAGACGATCTGCGCCGCCGTCTCGGCGTCGCGCTCGAGGCAGCACCACTCGTGCTCCGCGCGCTGGAACAGCCGCAGCGTGGCCTCGTCGCTCGGCGGCAGCGACCGTGCGTGCGCCAGCAGCGCGTTCTCGTCCTCCTTCTTGCTCATAGGGAACAGTGTGACGCGCGTCGAGGTGTTGTCGGCGGAGACGCGTCCGCTAATTAAGGGTAGCGCCCTACGCGTCCCGCCCTGGACAGCCCTCACCACACACTCCATCTATGAAGCGTGATGCCACAAAGTCCACTGGACCAGTCTCGCTGCATCCACACTATTTGATACTTCTTTTTTTCATTTGAAGCATTTATTGAGTCGCGCGATGCAATTAGTTGAACTCTATGGATACACTTAGTCTATGTTCATATGTACACAGCACAGCTATCTACAGCTCGCTCGCGGAGTCGCTGGCCGGCTCGAGGGAGTCGAAGAGCTCGCTCATGCGCGGGACCATGCGCTGGATGCCCTGGATCTCGGAAAGCTTCGTGTGCATGGCGTCGAACGCGAAGCACGCGAAGCGGTCTTCTGGCGCGCCCCCCGCGTCGTCGGCGTCCAGCGTGGGCAGGCGCGGGTAGCGCTGGCTGATGTGCGTGAGGATGGTATTGCGCGCCTCCATGAGCCGCGCGATCTCGAGCGCCTGGCCGATCGTGGAGTGCCCCTTCTGGTGCGCCTCCTTCGCGAGCTCGTTCGCGTGCGTCGCCTCGTGGATGAGCAGGTCGCTGCCGAGCCCGACGTGCTGCGCGAAGTAGCGGTTCGGGCGCGTGTCGCCGGAGTAGCTCAGCTTGTACTGGCGGCCGCGCGAGTCCGCCGGTGTCGTCACGCTGCCGTTGTAGCTGAACGGGCAGTGCAGCGCGCGGCACGTCGTCAGCTCGAAGCCGCACGCCGCCGCGACGTCCGCGATCGCGGCCGCGTCGGCGGGCTCCGGCGCCGCGTAGCGGTTGCCCTTGCACACGGCGTTGAGGTCGACGAGGCGCACGCCGGCCGCGAGAGCCTGCTCGAAGCCGTCGATGCGCGCCCACGTCTGGAGGAAATCGTGGAACTGTTTCGGCGCCGCAACCACGAGCGGCGGCAGCGGCTCGGCCGGCGACTCGGCCGGCGGTTCGCCGTCAGCGCCGCTCTGCGCGGCCTGCGCGGCCTGCGCAACCTGCAGCCGCAGCCGCACGATCTGCTGGCCGCCGAGGTGGTGGTCCGCATGCATGTGGCTGATGTATAGCAGGCGCAGCTCGCGCACGACCGCGAGCCGGCCGGCCTCGCCGAACACGCGCGCCATGTTGTTGCCCGTGGCCTCGCCGCAGTCGAAGAGGTACGCGCCCGTCTCCGCGCGCACGAGCGTGCCCGCGACGTTGCGGTACTTCGACGGCGCCGACGCGCCCGTGCCGAGCGTCACGACCTCGGGCTCGGCGAGCTGCGCGCACGGCACAAAGGCCCACCCCTGCGTCGCCGTGTCGGAGGGCGAGGCAGGGGGCTCGTACTCCTCCTCTATCTTGGCGCGCTTCTTCTTTTTCGCGGGAGCGGCGCCGCCCGCGGCGTCGCTGGCGCGCGGCGCGATGCTCAGCACATGCTGCTGCCGCAGCACGCGCACGCGGCCGCCAACATTGGAACCACCGCCGGTGCCGGCGGTGGCGCGCAGGAGGCTCGGCGGGAGCTCGGCGTGCGCGGGCCGCGCGTACTGCAGCGAGAAGTGGGCCGGGAACTCGGCGCGGAAGCGCGCCTGGAACTCGGCGAACGTCTTGAGCGAGATGAAGTTCGGCGACGTGGCGGGGTGCGAGACGAACACGCGCGTGTGCTCGGCCGGCGCGAGCCGCGCGAGCAGCGCGGCGACGCCCGCGCCCGCGAGGTCGACGTCGCCGCCGAAGAAGCAGTAGACGGCGCGCGTCTCGAAGCCCGTGGCCTGCGTGCACGCGAACGGCCGCAGCAGCTGTGGCGCCGCGTCGGCGGCGGCCGCCGCCGGCTCGGCCGCGGGGAGGTCGAGCACGAGCACGCGCGCCGGCTTCGGGCTCGGGCCGACGACCTCGTGCGGCGCGACGACGCGGCCCGAGCCGGGCAGCGTGACGCTGTGGCCCTCGGACAGGCGGCCGAAGAGCTCGCCGCGGGGCACGCCGAGCGCCAGCGCCTTCTCGACCATGAACGTGCCGCGCGTGGGCTTCATCTGCAGCACGAAGCTCGTGCTGCCGCTCGCGCCGGCGCCGAGCGTGATGGGCGCGATCTCGACGTTGTCGTCCGCGTACGCCGCGCTCGTCGGGCGGATGCTCAGCGGCTGGTGGTACGTGAACGTGCGCCACGACTCGATCATCTCGGCGCACCGCGCGTGCGGCGCGCCGGGGCCCGTGTGCAGCGCCGCCACGGCGATGTCGCGCTCGATGAACGAGAGCAGCATGCCGGGCAGGCCCGACACGGAGGGCCAGTGGTTGCCGCCCGTGAGAAACACGCCGCTCAGCTTCGCCGTGCGCGCGTTGTGCTCGCCGAAGACGCGCTGGAAGCCCTCGCCGATGCGCCCGATGAGGTACTTCTGGCCGTTCTTCGCGGTGAGGTACAGCGACGGCTGCGAGACGTCGCTCGTGATGTGCGTCAACACAGATATACAGGGCTGCATCTTGTTGAACAGGGTGTTCATGTCCCCAGTGTAGCCGAAAGCCACACTGTAACTAGGCTGCGAGTTGAGCGGAGCGGGCGTGTGTGCGTCGCGGGCCAGGATGCGTCCTTCCGTCCTTGGCGCCGTTCCGGTATTTTTTCTTCGAAGTACGGCCAGGATAAGGGCAGAAACGAGTCATCTTCGACTTCAACGGTTTTTGCGAAGCGATGCGCAACGCGATGCGCGGGCAACGCGCACGAGCAAACGAAAAGCGAATTAGATTAGTGTATATGCAAAAATTAAGGGGCCGCGGCTAGGCGATCTTCTTGTTCGCGTTCACGAAGCCCGTGCCTTTGAGCAGCATGGTGAGGTTACCGTGCTCGTCGCGCTCGTTCTTGAAGGCGGCCATCGTGCCCGGCCAGACCGCGGCGATGTCGCGGAGGAGCTGCACGATGGTCGCGTCGATCTGCCGCTCGCCGACGAGGAGCCGGCCGACGTCCTCGGAGCCGAGCGCCATGAGCACGATGGCGAGCGGCAGCGCGAGGCGGCTGACGGCGCCGCGCAGGGAGAGCTCGTAGAAGAGCCGCGCGGCGACGCGCTGCCCGACCTCGTCCGGCACGGCGCCCTCGTCGGCGAACGCCTGCGCGCCAACGGGGAACCCGCTCTTCGTCTCGGCGACGACGGTGACGCCGAATCCGGGGCTCGCGCCGGCCTCCGCGCCGCGCGCGGCGTCCGTGTAGATGTAGGTGTCGACGCCGCTCGGCTTGAGCGCCGCGCGCGCGCTCTCGGTGACGCGGTTGACTGCCGCGGGGCTCACGCGCGTCGAGAACGCGACGCCGCGCAGCTTGTTGACGCTGACCTGCGTCAGCGCGTGCAGCGTCTTGGGCTGCAGGATCTGCGCGGGCATGTGCAGCACGACCTGGCCGCCGCCCTTCGGCGGCGAGCCGCGGCGCACGATGCGCAGCTCGGCGCCCTCGATGCCGAACTTCGCGAGCGACGGGAAGAGCACCGTGCGCACGGCGTCGACGCCGACGTCGAGGTCGCCGACGGCGGACGTGATGCCGTTGAGCGTCACCGTGAGCGGCCGCTTCGCGAACGGCCCGAGCAGCAGCAGCGGCTCGACGAAGTACCCGACGCCGCGCGAGAGCGGGCAATTGAACGTGTGCGCGCCGCCGATGATGAGGCCGGGCCGGTAGATGACGGACGTGCCTGTGTACGAGATCTCGATCACGGAGCCGTTCGTGACGCTCTCGAGCACGCGCAGGAAGGTGATCTCGTAGTCGCGCAGGCCGGGGTTCTGGTCCTCGGAGCGCACGCCCGTGATGCGCACGGGCTTGCCGGCCAGCGTGGCGAGAACCAGCCGCAGCGTGAAGTTCTCGGGGCCCGCGAAAGTGATCATCCGCGCAGCGCCGCCTCTACTCGCTAAGCGCACTGAAATCTATAAATTTATTTCAGCGCGCCGGCAAGGGTTGCGCGCGCGGGCGCCGGCGGGCCGCCAGGCACCGCGCCTAGCACCGCGACAAAGCCGCCAATGCGTCCCTAAATGCATCGAGATCGGTGAAAGTCGAGTGCAAATTAGCTGGCTCGTTCAGCACGGCTCGCCAATTAGGCGCATATCAGCCTAGGTTGACCAGATCGGCGTGTGCGCGTCGCGCCAGCAGTAAATCACCAATGGCACGTCTAGTAGCGCAGTGTCAAGCCTGATGGCAGCACTGAATGCGCCCCTTGTCTCCAACGTAACCAGGATTTGCAAGCTTCGCGAGCTTGACCAGCGGGCATGGCCGCAGCGGCGGCTTCTCGCGGCCGCACGCCAGGCGCGGCGGCCCTCTGCCTCACGGCTTGACTAAGCCGCGCGCAGCGCGGGTTCGCACGCACGGTTCGCACGCGAGGAAGCACGGAAGCTGTCTTCGCACGTACTATGTCGAAGCGAGGCTCGCCGATGGGAGGCGGACCCGGCCTGGGGCCGTCCGCGCCCGGGAAGCCGGACGCCGCGCTGCAGGGCGCGCCGCCCGCGAAACGCGCGCGAGACAACGGCGGCGGCAGCGGCGGCAGCGGCGGTAGCGGCAGCGGCGGCGGCGGCGGCGGCGCGAAGGGCCAGGACATCGATCCGGACCAGATGGGCGACGTGCTGAGCGCCGCCGGCGTCGACCTGCGCGAGGAGGAGAGCCTGCTCAGCAACGGGCTGCTGAACGAGCCCGGCGGGCTCGCCGGCGCGCGCCTGCTGCACGCGCCGAAGGAGCGCGACTACCACGGCATGCTGCTGAACTCGGACCGGTTGCGCGTCGTCATGGCGCGCGCGGCGGCCGGCGCGGGCCTCAAGCTGGGCACGGACGACGGGACGAGTTTGGGCGGGCTCAACCAGGACCCGCTGAGCCTCGTGTCGACGTCGTGCGAGGAGTGGCTGTCGTCGATCCTGGCCGAGGCCGCGGCGTACTCGCGCCACCGGCGGCTCGCGCTGAACCCGACGACGGCCGCCGAGCAGGGCGAGACGAGCCGCGCGCTGAAGCTGCTTGTGCAGCGCGACAAGGAGAGCGAGAAGCGCCACGAGGCGCTGAAGATCCAGCTCGGGCTCGCGGACAAGACCGCGGACGACGAGAAGGGCAGCGAGGAGAGCATGCAGCGCGCCGCGAACGACACGGCGCGCATGATGACCGCCGCCGCGGGCCGCAAGAAGAAGTTCACCTGGATGTCCGACGGCGGCGGCGGCGGCGCGGGCGCCTCGGTGCGTGGCGCGCGCCGCCAGAACAACGACCCCGCGAAGTTCAAGGAGATCAAGGAGGAGAACGGGATCGTCATGCGCGACCTGCTGCCGGCGCTCGAGCGCAAGCACATGGGCGTCAAGCGCTCGCTCATCCGCGGCTACGCGAAGCTGCGCAACTAAGCCTCTCTCACGACGACCACGACTCCCCGCATCGCCCGCCGGCTCGCTGCCTTGCATATGTATTCTAGTAATTAAAACATCTTCCCAGTCAGTTCGGCCCAGCACGAGCAATTTGTGTTCGCTCGACTTATTCGACACCTCTGGCGAATGGCAGCCAGAACATAGTATGTCAATATTTATCTTCTTGTCTGGTGGCCGCTCAGGTCGGACGGTCCCGCGTGTGGGTCAGCGGCGGCGGCCCTGCCCTGCGCTAGGTTGTGGGGCAAGGTCGCGCGCGAAGTAAACAAGCCAGTGTGCGTCGCGATGTTTGAGCTCGGCGAGCTGTACGCGGCGTGGACCGAGAACCCGGCGGCCTTCTGGGCGCAGGACGACTACGACTCGCTGCTCATCCAGGACCGGCTCGTGCTCGAGCCGGACAACATCCTCGACGAGGACACGTGGGCGCAGACGCTGCAGTACGCGTGCCCGCCGCCGAAGGAGAACGAGGACGACGCGCGCGCGTGGCTCGCGGTCGTCGTGAACGGGCTCAAGCTGTGGAGCCAGCGCGCGGCGGGCGCCGTCGGTAGCGCGGCCGCGGGCAATGGCGCGGGCAGCGCAGCTAGCGCCGCCGGCGAGGCGGCCAGTGCTGGTGCCGGCACGGCGGCGCCGCCGGCCGCTCTCGCGGCGTGCCGCGAGGCCCTCGAGAAATACCTGTTTCTGACGCGGCTGCATCTCGCGCGCCTCGACGAGAGCCTCGCCGAGATCGAGCCGACGCCGAAGACGCGCAAGGTCAACCTCGGCGCCGCGGGCGACCAGGCGCGCTCGCTGCTCGACGCCATCTCGCGCACGATCCAGACGGGCGTCTCCGCGGTCTTCCCGGCCACCGAGTCCGCGAAGCGCGCGTCGCTCGCGCTCCTCTACCTCGAGCCGAGCTGCCGCCTGCTGCAGCACGAGGCCGTCGTGCGCGAGCCGGGCCTCGTGCGCGAGCTCGTGCGCCTGCTCAGCCTCGCCGTCAAGCTGCAGCACCAGCAGGCCATGGTGCGCACGCAGATCCTGCAGCTGCTCACCTACTACGAGCACGCCGTGCCGGTCACCGTGCAGCTGCTCGACACGCTGCAGCGCCAGTTCGACCACACGGCGCTCGGCGAGTTCGTGCTGCGCGACCTCGCCGCCGAGGCCGCCGCCTGGTCGGACTCCCAGAACAGCGCCACCATCAACCGCGCCAAGTGCGTCAACCTCTTTTTGCAGCTGCTCACGCAGAGCATGCCCGCGCTCGTCGCGTCCAACCTGCCGTCCGTCTCCATCCTCATCGGCTCGCCGGTCCCGCAGCTGCGCCAGGCCGTCCTCGACATAGCCGTGCCGGTCATCCAGAGCATTCTCGCGCCGGCCGCCGCGGACGCCGCGCGCCGCGCGCCGCCCGCGAACGGCGCCGTCGACCCCTCGGTGCCAACTTCCAGCCTAAGCACTCTTGATTTAGGCGGCGCCAGCCAAGCCGCTGGCACAGGCAGCGGCAACGGCAGCGAGCCGCATGCCGGCGTCGGCGAGAGCGGCGTCGGCATCGAGGGCGGCGGCGGCGATGCCGACGCGGCGCAGTTCAAGCCCGCATTCGACCTCGTCCAGCTCGTCGAGGCCCGCGTCAACGACCTCAGCCACTTCTGCCGGCTGCGCGCCGTGCAGGTGCTCGCCAGCGTCGCGCGCGAGCCCCTGTTCATCGGCCGCCGCGACCGCTTCACGCAGATCGCCATCGCCAAGATGAAGGACCGCACGCAGCTCGTCCGCCGCCAGGCCATGCGCCTCATGAAGCAGCTCATCGACTCGCACCCGCAGGTCATGCACCCGAACTGCCTCTCGCGGCAGGTCTGGCAGGCCAGCCTCGCGCAGATCGAGGCCCAGGTCGACGAGCTCGACCTCGGCGAGACGCGCCAGCAGCTCGAGGCCGCGCAGGCCTTCGTCGCGTTCACGCTGAAGTTCATCCAGGGCGTCGACGAGGCCGTCGCCGTCACGCAGACGCTGCTGCTCTCGCGCTCGAAGTCGGACATCCTCGACGCCGTCGACCTGCTCGTCTACGCCGACGCCTACTCCGTCGAGTCCAGCGCCGCGGGCATCCGCGCCGTCGTCCACCTCGTCTGGGCCAAGGCCGACAACGACGAGGCCAACCTCGTCTGCAAGACCGCCGTCGCCACCTACCGCGACCTCTTCATGACCGCCCCGCCGGACCTCGACGTCCGCCGCGGCGCCCAGCTCATCGCCGACAACCTCATCACGCTCACGCGCGGCGCCACGCAGGGCGAGCTCACGTCGCTCGAGCGGCTGCTTTGCCTCGCCATGGAGGAGGACTGGGTCAGCGTCGCCGTCGTCAGCCGCCTCTGGGGCGTCTACCAGACGCAGCTCGACATCGAGCCCGCGCAGCGCCGCGGCGCAGCCATTATCCTCAGCATGCTCGCCCTCGCCGACCGCAGCGTCGCCTGCTCGGGCATCGGCGTCGTCGTCGACATCGGCCTCAGCAGCCTCGGCGTCAAGGACCCCGAGCTCGCCGCCTACTCGTTCGCCATTCTCAAGCGCTCCATCGTCGCCGACGCCGACGCGCAGCGCCTGCCGCCGTCCTACGAGCTCTTCGACCGCGTCGTCGCGTTCCTGCTGCTGCCGTCCCGCCCGGAGCTCGCCATGCAGTGGACCTCGCTCGCCAAGGAGGCGCTGGCCGCCATCTCCGCCATGTGCGACTGCTCGCCCCGCGTCTACACGCGGCTCATCAACGCCTACGTCGCCCAGGTCTTCGGCGACGAGATGCACCGCTTCTCCACCGAGCAGCGCATGCAGCTCTTCGCCCAGCTGCTCTACATCGTCGGCGAGGTCGCGCTCAACCTGCTCGTCTACCTCGAGCGCAGCGAGCTCGAGTTCAAGCGCAAGCTCCAGGCCAGCGAAAACACCGCGCCGAACCAGGACGCGCGCAGCAGCACGGGCGGCGGCCAGGACGCGGCGGACAACCCGGCCCGCGAGGAAGAGCTGATGGCCGGCGGCGGCTCGCGCGAGGACGACTTCCAGGACGTGCTGCGGGACATCAAGGAAGAGGGCATCCTCTACAGCGACCGCGCGCTGCTGAAGCCGTTTCTGGGCACCGTGACTGAGATCTGCCGCATGGAGCTCGCGCGCTCCGCCGCGCAGGCCGCGCAGGCCGCGCCGCCGGCCCCGCCTGTGCTTCTTGAGGACGACGAGTTCGCCGCGGCGGCCGCGGCGTCGGTTGCCGAGTCCGGCGACAGCAAACTCGGCCTGCTTATGGAGCAGGATCTGCAGCAGCAGCAGCAGCAGCAGAACTTGGATCAGCAGCAGGAGCAGGAGCGCGCGGCCGGACTGTTCGATGCGGACGCGGCGGCTCCCGTCTTCCAGTTCCAGCCCGACGCGGCGCGCGGGCCGCTCTTGGTGATCGCCGCCACTCAGACGCTGTCGAAGTTCATGTGCGTCAGCTCGCGCTTCTGCGAGGAGAGCCTGCCGCTGCTCGTCGACCTGATGAGCAGGCACACGAGCAACGTCGTGCGCTCGAACTTCGTCGTCGCGCTGAGCGACGTGGCCATCTGCTTCAACCGGCTCATCGACGACCACACCGAGTACCTGTACGACCGGCTCAACGACAAGGACCCCGTCGTGCAGCGGACGTGCATCGTCGCCCTGACCTTCCTGATTCTGGCGGGCCAGATCAAAGTGAAGGGCAAGCTTGGCGAGATGGCGAAGGCGGTCGCCAACCCGAACCGGAAGATCTCGTCGCTGGCAACGATGTTCTTCCGCGAGCTCGCGACGAAGGAGAACGCGATCTACAATAGCTTCCTCGACATGCTATCCACGCTCATCGCGGACAGCGCGCTCCCGGAGGCGGACATGCTGCGCATCCTCAAGTTCCTGGCCGAGTTCGTGGACCGCGAGCGGCAGATGAAGCAGCTCACGGAGAAGCTCGTGGCCCGCCTGGGACGCTGCGAGTCCCAGCGGCAGTGGAGCGCGTACGTGCAGGTCCTGAAGCACCTGCCGCGCAAGCTCGACGACGCGCTGAAGGAGCGCATCGCGCAGGGGTTCTCGCGGATGCCGGGCGAGGCCGGCGGGACCTCGATGACCGACCAGGAGCTGAACGAGGCGGAAGAGGACGAGGAGAGGAATGCCGCAGAGGCTCGCTTCGACGCAGCCGATCCGATGGACGTGTCGCAGGCCCCGGAAGTATTAGCCTCGTAACATACCCGATATTTATATATTACTTATTTGCTTACTTTGAAAATTATGGCGTTGAGTTCATAGAGTAGAGTTTACAGCGTTGAGCTCACAGCGTCGAGCTGGCCAGTTTGCCTGCAATGAGCGAAGCAGGCTCGCGAGTGGTTTAGAGGCTATTTTTGAAAAGTTCCAGACTCACGAGAAGTGCATCGTGATATTTTCAAAGATATGCAGGTTAATTTTGCAGTTGCGGGGATGAGGGCCTAATCGCAAGATCCTGCAGCTCATCTGATAGTAATTTTTGCTCTGCGGAGTGGCGAGCCAATGATTTGGCGAGCTAATATTGGATCCAGCCAGCCGGGGTATACGGTGCCTGGAGGGTCATTACATGTTGCTGTTAGGGTCCATTGCGAGTGAGCGCTTGGCGTGCGAAGTTATATTTAGTGCTCGCCTATGCAGTGCCTGAAGGGAAATCAAATCCCGCTAACTCGGCTTACCCCGGTGACGCAAACTTGCGCTGGAAAACCGCCGCCTGCATTTTAGCGCGAGCTATACTTGCTTGTGGCGAGAAATGTACCTTGCCGCACGATGATGTCATAGCCACAGTACCTCAGGCACGCAAGGCTAATTATAGCAGCGGGTTTGGACGCACATATAAAGCGGCCTGCGACGCCGTCGTTTAAAGAAATATCCTCGATTGCCTACACTTCTCAACACACTCTCAATGCTCGCCTCTCTGTTCTCCTCTTTGCTCACTGCTCAGGCTTCCTCTGTCATACTCTTGACCGAGTCGTCGAACCCATCGTACGACGGCAAGGGCCTTTCTGCGTACCATGAGGGCGCGGCCTTGAGCACTGCGTTTCTGACCGACACTGCAACCGAGAGCCACTGGCCGATGCAGTACGACGCGGCCAAGGACGAGTTCTACTTCGTCGTTCAGGAGAACATGAACTTCGTTCTGGGCGAGACGTACAACAGCCTCACCTACACGCCGGGCGCCACTGTCCAGGCGCGCCTGCAGGACGGGTACGTGGCCATCAACGGCTCCACGTCTGTGTTTTACGTGTGCGACGGCTTCGTCCCTCTCGATCCGTACCACTATGCCTCCAACGGCGCGGACGGTGTGTCGGTATTTGCTGAGGGCTCGTACCACCCTGCGAACTGCGATCCCATTAAGATCAAGGTCGTGGAGTGACGGCCCATCCTCTTTATCTCATTACGTAGACGACGAATTGCATAAGATCTATATATGCCCGCCCGGCCAATATTGACGTTTGTTGCAAGCTACATTAAATACGATGCTCCGAGGAGCCCCCGGCGGCATGCGCACCGTCCGTTATGCCCCACAAGCACGCACGAACAGTCGTGCGCTCTCAATATATTAAGGTTGTCGCTATATGTATGTATCGTACACGCTCAAGCTGTCGCGGGCTTGGGACCGTTGCGGAACTTCCCGCTTCCTCTCTTGTTGGACTTTTTGCGCTTCTCCGCCTGGACGCTGACCTTCGACGCCGCATCGCGCACCGCGCCGATGCCGAACTTCTGTATTCGCTTCAGCTTGTTCTCGAGCTCCGCGGGGTCGCCGCCGAACCGCTTCGCGCGCTGTATCTGCTTCTCCAGGTCCGCCTTGAACTGCTCGAGGAACTCGTCGTCGCTCAGCGCGACCGTTTTCGGGGGCTCCTCGCCAGCGGCGGGCGCGTCCGCGGGCGCGGCGCCTTCCGGCTGGGCGGCCGCGTCGGCAGGCGCCTCGGCGGCCGCCGCAG
>NRDT01000140.1:0-14402 GCA_004124955.1 Starmerella riodocensis
ATGCTCGCAGCGCCGCGAGCGCGTCCGGGATGCTGAACTTCGGCCCGCACACGCGCGACGCGAGGTTGCCCCACTTGTTGACGAGGTTCACGTTGTGGCGCTCGACGAGCCGCGCGTAGCTGAAGGGGCAGTCGTGCGCGAGCGTCGAGTCGTGGCACAGCACGTAGCGCACGGAGTCGACGCCGTACGCGCGCATGGCCTCGAAGGGGTCCACGACGTTGCGCCGCGACTTCGACATCTTGGCGCCCTCGAGCGTCCAGTGGCTGTGCACCACGACCTGCCGCGGCGGCGGCAAGCCCGCCGCGAGCAAAAATGCGGGCCAGTACACGGCGTGGAACCGCACGATGTCCTTGCCGATGACGTGCGTGGCCGGCCACCACTCGCCGAGCGACCCACTAGGGGACTGCGAGCGCGCGACGGTGAGGTAGTTCACGAGCGCCTCGAACCACACGTACATCGTGTGCGGGCTGCCGGGCACGGGGATGCCCCACGCGCACCGCTCGACGGGCCGCGAGATGGACAGGTCCGCGAGGGGCGCCGCGCGCAGCTCGGCCAGCAGGCTGCGGTGCCGCGCGCGCGGCTGCACGAAGCCCGGGTTCGCCTCGTAGTGCGCGACGAGCTGCTCCTGCAGCGCCGACAGCCGGAAGAACCAGTTGTCCTCCTCGTACCACTCGACGGCGTTGCCGCTCTCGCGGCTCACCTTCGCGCCCGTGGCCGCGTCGGTCTCGAGCTCCGTCTCGGGGTAGAACGTCTCGTCGCTCACGCAGTACCAGCCCGCGTGGCGCGACATGTAGATGAGGCCGCGCGCCCGCAGCGTCTCCCACAGCCGCGTCGCCTCGAGGACGTGGTCGGCGTCGGACGTGCGGATGAAGCGCGCGTAGTCGATGCCCGCGCCGTCGGCGAGCCGCCGGAACTGCGTGCTCAGCTCGTCCACGAACGCCTGCGGCGCGCGGCCCGCCGCGGCCGCCGCGCGCGCCACCTTCGTCCCGTGCTCGTCCGTGCCCGTGCTGAGAATCGACGGCTGCCCGGCGAGCACGTCCCACCGGTGCCGCACGTCCGCCAGCACCATCGAGTACAGGTGGCCGATGTGCGGGCTCGCGTTCACGTAGAAGATCGGCGTCGTGTAGAAGGACTTGGCCGCGCCGCGCAGCGCACTGGCCACGCGCATCCTCTCTAGTGGTTCTTGCCGGATCCGGACGAGGCCTCAAGGTCGGTGGTTAGGTCGCCCTCGTAGCCTCCAGTCTTCCGCATGCATGCACAGCCATGCGCATACAGACGCTAGAGACGCAATTATCCGGCTTTCGCGGCGTCATCGCAGTCAAAAGGCCCTGCGCGTGTTCAATTACATATTAATTTTGATCCTACGGCGTAAGCTGAGACACTCTCGTAACAATTATAAATACAGCGCCCCGGGCGCCGGCCGGGTGCGCCACACGCACAGTTCCTGAAGGACTGGCCTCGCTCCTATCTTGCAACTCCCATCAAAATCCGCGAATTTCCTGCGAGGTTCCTGCGAAATTCTTGGGGCGGCGTGCACCACAAACGCGCCGCGAGCTTTTCAGGCCACGGGCGCCGGCACCGGCTTGCTCTCCTGGAAGAGCGTCAGCAGGCTGAACACGCCGTAGAACAGCACGAGCGGGTACGCGACGAGCGCGCGCACGTCGGACAGGTGCAGGTACGACACAAAGAACGCCGACGCCGAGAGCGTGCACCACAGAATGACGAGCACGCCCGTGACGTAGCCCGCGACGTTGTTGAGCGGCACGCCGACGCCGACGGCCGCCGTCACGACGAGCGGCAGCATGCAGTAGCCCAGCACGCTCATCGTCTTCATGAAGTCGATGTGCTTCACGGTCATCATATTGAGGATGCCGTACTGCAGCAGCGTGCCGACGAGGCCGAGGCCGTACACGTACCCGAAGTGCGACCGGCCGCTGAGCAGCAGGAACGTGCCAAACAGCAGGAAAAACAGGATCGGCCCCGCCAGATCGCTGTCCTCCATCAGGTCGTCGCTGATCGCGCCGCGCCCGAGCGGGTGCAGGACCGCCCGCGTCTTCTGCGCGATGTGCCCGAAGTTCACGCCGAGCTCCTCCAGCAGCGACGGCTCGCCGGGATACCCGGACGTGCCGAACGCCGCCAGAAACCCGGTCGTCAGCGGGACGTCCGAGACGGCCTCGCCGGCCATGCCGCCCGCGGCGCCTTGCATGCTGCCCATCGCGCCCACGCCGCCGACGGGCCCGAAGTAGTCGCCGTATTGCGCATTACCATAGTACGACATCTGTGGCCGCCGAACTCGCTCTCAACTCAGGCTGTGCTACAGGTTTCCTGGCGCACTGGTAGCGGGCTGGCGTTGCGCTTACGCGGTGCGCGTCGTCCCATTCCCGCGACGCCGCCGCGCTTAGCGGGAGGCTCCGACATACGAGCAGGGACAATCAAGTATGAGATGGGTGACTAAGGGCGTCTAAACGGCTTATGTCATGGTCATTGTCTGCTCCCTCAACTGCCTTCTTACTATCTACAAGTTCGGCTATTCTGCGCGTAAACCTTGCCCAGCTGAGTAGACTACCTGCCTTCGTTTCACAGCGAAGCTTTGATACGTGAATAACGGAGAACTATATACTCGTGTAAAAGTATGCTAACTGCATTTCCTTCGATAGGGTAATGTGCTAACGTGCGCTAAATGCTGAAAGCGATGTCATCGCAGAGAAAAATGAGATTAGAACTCTGTGAGGTGGCTTTTGCATGTGGCTCGATGGTCAGTCGAGCCCCACAACCACACTGGTTTGGCGCCAAGACCTATTGATATCATTGGTGGCAGATACGACGAATTAGGTGGGAGCGGAAGCGCGGTTCGAGCTACTATGATCGGTCAACAATAATGTTGATAAAGCTCTGCCTATCAGTGCAGAAACCTTGCGTCCTGCGCATGACCAATACGCAGATATTACAATTTACTGAAAACAGGTCGCGTACTCTAAGGTAGGTGGGCCCAGTAAAGCCATTCGCCCTTAATCATTGAGTTTTATGGCCGTGACTGGCCTCCCAGCTCATGACATGAACAAGCATGGGGCGGACAGGAAGACGCGTCCACCCAGCTATAAGTCGTGCAACCTTCATTACGCTCTACAAAACTAGTAGTAATTATGTCAAACTCTTGGTTCTTCAACCGCCTGACCTAGTAAGCAGTCAGCTTCGATAATCACACTTATCAGCTTGCGGCGGTGCGCCGAGCCGCGACTCTCGAGACGCGCGCGGGCCTGCTGAGCTTCTGCTCACGTAACGAACGAGACGGCGGGAACCGCTCTTCCCTGGTCGCGGGCACCCCACCTGTCGCGCGCCCTTGCCTCACGCACCACCTCACGCACCACCACTGAAACCCCCCTACCACCGCCGGCGCTGACCCAACGCACAGCCTCCCACAACAACGCAGCCCAAGCGGGGTGGCTACAGCGATCGCTTGGCGGAACAAGGGCCCGATACAGGCCCGCCCGCGTCGGAGTCCGGGAACCCCAATTCGCGAGCCTTACGAGCTGCGTCGATCAGAGCGCAGGCGATCTGCACTTCGGTCCGCTCCCAAACTCACGGTCAAAGCAAACCGTTATAAAGCCGCACAAAGACAGCAGCGGGGCTAGCGTAGGCCGCTCGCCTGCAACTGCCCGATGAAACATTTGGCGATGGCCGCGGCACCATGTCTCTAATTCAGTGCACGGCGCGCAGGACGTGGGTGCTGGAACCGGCCAGCTCGACGCGCGGCCGATCACGCGCTTAGAGGTACATTCCGCAAAGTTCCTGAGCTTCCGGCCGCCGACGAGGAATATCTGCGCGAGTTTCGGTGCAGATGTCACTGACAAATCTGGCTTCGCGATTACGAAACGTATGTAGGGGACCGGACGAACCTAACCTAGACCTGTCAGGTCAAAAAGGAATCCAGCCATAACCCTGCCTGTCATTGAGTGATTTTCCCAGCGAACACCCCCCCTCTCAGTAAACAGCGTGCAAAACTCCTAGGGGGCATCCGATCAAACAAAACCGCTTTCTGGCGGCCGCTCTTGCGGAAAAGTTTGCTGGAAAAAGCCGTAAGCGTCCGTGTCGTGTAGCTCGTTTAGGTGAGGAGCCATCGTTACCGCGCATCGACATGCCGCAGGTGTCTGTTACAGTCAAGGAAATTCCCGCATATGTCAATTTGCCTGATTAGCAGGCATCGTGTAACGAATACTGGGTAAGGGTGCTGTGACCGCTCTGTGCTTAGCGTCGATTAGCTCGAGCTGCAACCAGGGTTCCAAAGTTGCATGGGCGCCGAGCGAGAGACGTTTGGAATCAGTGCAATTGACAGCCGGGACGGCGTGGGCATGCCTGGAGGATCCCATTGGATGGGGCTGCAGAGGCTGGCGGACCGTTCCAACTTGGCAAAGACACGCCGATATAGATAGCTTTGCATAGTATTTACGATGAGTAGTCCGAGCCATGTTTGTGCCACAGCTGTGTGCGGGCGTTATACTTTCTGCGGACTAGGGCGGTCGGTCCCCCCCCCCTCCCCCCTCCTCTACACCGCGGCCCGCCTCATCTCAGTGCGTGATAAAGAGTCAGGCCGGCACATCTGTCAGGGGTGCAGGGCCTTAATGCAGCTGTTTTTTTAACAACGCAGTGGCAATGCTCTACCAGCCAGCAGCCGTGGCGGCCTGTCTATAGACTGAATTCCAAGACTCCCCATGTACTTACCCACTTTTAACGCCAAGAGCCCTAGCCATGGCTCCTACGCTACGTCCCAGTCTCCCCGCCGGGCCGCATAAAACAAAAAACATGGGGAATGATCCCGCAAGTTTTGGCGTGCCCTTGTCGCAGGCTCTATCGCAGCCTGACAGCTGCCACCCGTGCCCGCGGCACCAGGAACTGGGCAGAAACCTGACAGGTGACAGGCGACAGCTACCCTATGCTCTGCATACGTCAGCTGATACCGCGAGGCGGAGGGTTCATGCTGAAGGGTGAATGTCCTGCAAAAACCGGCGAGGCATTAACGCTGGCCGCGGTGGTTCTAAAAGGCTCGCTTTTTCGTTTCGATTTCTTTTTCTACATTAAAAGTCTGTGAAGAGGACTAGCCTGAGGGCTCAAGTTTGTTTGCGATCTTGAATTTCTAGCGAAGAACGCGCATGGCGGTTCCAAGCAGTCAGGGCCCTCACGACTCGGGCCCGGGACCAAGCGGACACGCCAGTGTTGCCACCCACGCGGCGCCTGGCGGCGATCCGGACCCCCACGGCCACAATGAAGACGCCATGGACGTAGAGGTGGATTCGAGTTCCCCCGACGGGCCCGATCTTGGGTTGGGCGCCGGCGCAAATGCTCCTGGCCAGCTCAAGCAAGAATTAGCAGCTGCTCCCTCGATAGCCCTTGGTCGAGCGCCGCATGACGAGATCGACGCCGACAAAACCAAGGATGCGTACGGCAGAGGTCCCCCAAGTCCGTCTGAGTTCGACCCTTCCCCTGCGGGATCCGACAGCCGACGCAGCTCTGTCGGCAGCGGCTCAAGTGGCACCAGCTCCAACGCCACTGGCTACAGCGGCACCAGCTCGATGACTACGAACTCTACTGTGGAGTCCGCAGCCGCCTCTACCGGAGAGCACGGTGCGAAGGCGCTGGCGGAATCGGCGGATCGGGCCTCGCAGCCCGCGGAGGAGAAGAAGGAGCCCAGCGATGGACTGGGCGACCCTCGCGACCATGAAGAGGAGCCCCTGCAGGTGCAGAGAGAGCAGCGGCAGGGCCAGCAGGGCCAGCAGCAGCCGGGCCAGCAGCAGCAGCAGCAGCCGGGCCAGCAGTCCCAGCAACACCGCCAACAATCAGGGAGCTTGGCGGCCGCGCGTCAGTTCGACGAGGAGCCGCCTGTGCAAGTGAACCAAACGCCTTTCATCCAGAAACTTTACTCGATGCTCGAGGACCACAGTCTCGACAGCGTGATCGCGTGGAGCCCCGCTGAAGACAGTTTTCTGATCAACCCGGGCGAGCACTTCAGCAGCATCCTGTGCCTTTACTTCAAGCACACCAATATCACGTCCTTCGTGCGCCAGTTGAGCATGTACGGATTCCACAAGGTCAGCCAGCATTCGCGGGAGTCGTCGTGGCTCCGGTTCCGGAGACACGAGCTTGCGTTTGCGAACAGCCACAGCTGGGAGTTCAAGCACGCCGACGGGAGCTTTCGGCGCAACGACTTCGCGGCCTTGCGCGCGATCAAGCGCCGCTCGAGTCGGCGCCAGAGCCGTCAGCGGAAGTTCGAGCGCCACATCGTCATGCCGCAGGACAACCCGTCGCGCTGGACGCACTCGCCCGTTCCGATACAAATGGCGCAGCATCCGCACCAAGAACCTTATGGCCGCATGGCCTCGCTGGGGCCGATGGCCCGCCCGCAGGCTCAGATCATGACACCGCAGCCGCTGCAGCAGCTGCCGCTGCAGAGCCAGCATCAGCACCACCTCCACTCTCACCCGCTCCACCAGCAGCAGGTCCAGCCTCACCAGGCGAACCAGGTGCAGAACCAGCAGCAGCATCATTCTTCCTCGCACGTGGAGAACATACCCCGCGGTGCCCTCCCTGCGGGCCAGCAGCCCCACGCCGGTCCTGAGCAGGGCCCTTATGCAGGCGCTCAGTCGGCTCCAGGCAGCGCGCTGGCCCCGCGGGGCATAGCGATCTCCGGCCCCGCGGTGCCGGGCGCCCAGGTGGCGGCCGCCTTGCCGTACCCGCTCAGTGCGCGGGCGTCGCCCAGCACTATGGGGACTCCTGTGCAGGCTCAGCACGCAACCATGGGGGCGCACCCGCTACTTCACCCACATAGCATGTCGGCCGCTGTTCATACCGGCGGCGCTGCCCCAGTCCGGGCAGGACCGCCGGAGGGTGGCTCGGTTGCCACGCACCTACAGGCAGCCACAGCCGCGCCTCCCGAGGCGAAGGGGGGCAGCACTGCGACAGGAAGTCTTGTGTCGAACTGGCTAACTAGCCAGTCGCACAACTACATGGTATATCCCGAAGTCGGCCAAAATTCTAATGCACATACACGGCCTGAGAGTCAGCTTCCGCAACCCATCCAAAGTGTTGCCAATGAGGAACTGGTCACTCGCATGTTGGCCAAGCAACACCAAGTGGAATCGGACATTTCTAATGTACAGCAGCAGCTGAACTACCTTGGGCACAGCGTGGTCGAGCTCGGCCTGTTAGTCCAGCTGTTCATGGCCACCGGGAGGTCGGGGCCGACCCCCGCGGGTGGCAGCACCACCAGCAACGGCGCGTACCCACAGGCTTCTCCATCTGTGACGTCCTCCCATCTCCAGCAGCATCCACCTCAGCAGCTGCAGCCGCAGCCGCAGCCACAGCCGCAGTCGCAGCCGCAGCCGCAACAGAATCCATACCAGCAGCAACCACAGCCTCAGCAGCAGCAGCCACAGCCACAAACACAGCAGCACCAGCAACAATTGGCGCCCACGCCCCATTCGCAGGATATGCAGCACCAACACCAACACCAGCACCAGCACCAGCACCAGCAGCACCAACAGCTGGGTCTGAATTTGCAGCCACGGCCGCAGCTCCCTCATCATCCTCAGCAAATCGACTCCGCGTCCGCATCCACGTCACAGCAGCAAGCTCTAGCACAGGCAGGACCCGCTTCGCTGCCGCAGCTGCACTCGCAGATTCCTCTTGCATCCCACAACGGCTCGCTCGGTACCAACTCGAGCCACACGGACAGCAACGCACCAAGCATGTCATCGAGCGCCTGCTCTAGCCAGTCTCCCAAAACGGGCGAAGTCAGTAGCCTCAGCACCGGCGCGCCGATGTCCTCATACAACGAGCAAGCGACGCCGGTACAGCCCCCCACAGGACGGCAGTTCAATGCCAGTGGCAATTACAAGAACTCCAACGGCAGTTCCACAGGAGACTCGAACGGCAGTTCTAATGGCGACTCGAACGGCGACTCGAATGGTGACTCCGTGGGCGACATCAACGATGACAATATGATGGAGGATGACGATGCAAGCCCCACAGACTCGCGCGACACGTTGGGACAGAGCGAGTCCTCAGGCTCGAAGAGCTCGATCAGCAGCGTGGACAGTAACCTCCGATCGTCTAGCATTTCCGGGACCGGAGTGTCGACTGGAGACTCGGCGGTGCCCCCTGCAGTCAAGCCACTGCCCTATCCATCCGACGTGGCAGCGACTGTCAAGGCAGACACTCGCCCAGGCGACAGGGTCCATGTTTGGTCTCTCCTCAACTGATGGGCTGGCCGCTGACGATGCCAAACAATGATGCTCACGCATCGGCACGTCGTATTTCGCTTAGTCCGCCGGCAGCCTATCGAGAGCTTGGCGGCCACCGGAAAGAGGAAGTCTCAGAGCCCAGCACCCAGTGCTTCTTCCGATTCTTCTGATTCTTCGCGCTACAAAGTGGTCAGGAACGTCGATATAGAACTAATTTGTAATGAATGTTTCAAGTGATGATCTTTCCAGATATTTTTAGTGAACGTTTCGAGTGCGGACGCCGTAAAACCCTCTTGCTGGCGCTGGGGCAAGCACCATTCGGTAGCAGAAAACAGCGGGCGCACATCTCTGTGGCCTTGCATTCTGAAGGACTTTGACCAGCAAGCTCACAAATGCCATGGTGGCAGCTGCTGTCAGTCGACCATCTCCCCCTGAGCCTTCCAAGCTGACACTCTTGCACTCACCAAAACTGGCAGCAACGACAGCTTCTAAAAGAGTTCGGCAGTCGCAAGGCCAACCTGGTATGCAGCCTGCGGTCAACATAGAGCAATTAGCTGACGCTCGATACAACCAGGAGGGATAGAGACTCAATTCCAAGCAGAGGTAGCGTTGCAGCACTGGAATTACGTTCATGAACGCTCTTCTGTACACCAAGTCCGGAGATCATAGCTTTATAGTCACACCCATCAGCCTCCCTCCGTCGCGAAAGGCGAGCTTGCATTCAAACGACAAGGCGGTCCCTACGTAAAGCTGGAATGCTGTTCGAATAAACAAAGCTGTCTAAAGGGCCACGCCGACTTGAGACACAGACTGTGACCATTGGGAAAAAAGTGCCCCTCACCTATTGTAGACTGGGTATTAGAAGACGGGGAAGCGACATAGTTGTGAGGCAACAAGCCGCTACACGGCGCGAATTTATCAACTGTGTGTCGATAGAACCATTATTTTTTTTCAGTTTACGCTGAGAGAGTTGAGAGTGTGCGGATTGCTCTCCATTAGAGATCTCGATCTCTGCTTGACCTGGAAAAAAATTGTCATATGTTTGTTGAGCCAGATGGCTTCCCCACATGCAGATGGACACGGGATTCCCCTTACCTGCTCGAGAGGAATGAGTCCGGTGAAACGGCCGGGCCTGGCGATCGGGGCCTCGATTCTGCACAGATAAGTGGCGGCGCTCAAAGGCCGCCGATACCGAATCCGACACAACGAGGATACGAGGCGGCGAGGCTCTATAGTTACGTAGCTACGCCCGCCTACTCTGTCCGCGTCACGAGTGTTTTGACAGACACACGCACCCGTGCGCGCAACCCTAATGCGCCCGACGTTGGAAGACCATGTGTATAGCGAGGGTGCCAAGTTTTACTGGCATGTGCCGGGCAGCCCGTGTCGAGCGGATGCGCCATCGAGCAAACGTGTCCCGGACGTCGGCAGCGCATCGTGCTCGGCTCCCATTAGCCCAACTGCACCACAGTTGCTACCCTGTTAGTTCCTCGACCGTTATGGAGACGGGGCAAGGGCAGTTATGTGCATCTGCGATCCATCCTTGACGAGCAGCCGTGCAGCAAATCTTTGGCGCCACAAATAAAAAGCGTGGAAGGCTTCTGCACGCGCGCCGATCCGCTCAGCCACTCACACACTCGCACTGGGGGCTGAGCAGCACAACTGCGGCACTATTTTTCTGCAGTGTCTGCAGCATCATGTAGAAAGAAATACAACTAGATTTAAGCATGCCAGCGGCGTTCGCAGATGGCAGAGCAAGGGCGCAATTGACCCCAACAAAGATCTTGGGCGCTGCAAACGCTGAGCATGTTGGCCTGAGAGAAGTTTAGCCACCGATGCCTCCGTGGCCGGCAGGTAACTGTGCAAGCCACTGTGCAAGCCACTGTGCCAGCCACTGTGCCAGCTACTGTGCCAGCTACTTTGCAAGCCACTGTGAAAGCCACTGCGCAGGCCACTGAGCAAGCCACTGTGGAAGCTATTGGGCAAGCTACTGTGAAAGCCACCGTGCAGGCCACTGCGCAAGCTACTGTGCAAGCTACTGTGCAAGCTGTCAAAGCCACTGTGCAGGCCACTGTGCGAGCCACTGTGCAACTCACTGTACGGGCCATTGTGCAAGCTACTCTGCTTATAATTATAGACTAATTTCACTGAATTACGAGCAAGCGGAGACGCGCTTTCTGCATCCGCAAGATGCACGCGGCCAACACCGTGCTATCGTGGCTCTGCGGGTGGCTCTGCGGCTGGGACCGATCAGAATTATTTAGCGCCCGCTTTCGACGGTTGAGATGGGCCCAGGTGCGCGCACTTAGCGAGCTTTGCGGCAGTGGTGCCCGCTAGGACTTCTTCTTGCGCTTGGCCTGCTTGTACGCGTCGAGCGCCGAGAGTTTTGTGCGCTTCTGCCGCTTTATGGAGGTGCGCGAGGGCGCGTCCGAGTCCGAGTCCGAGTCTGCCCCCTGACGCGGGTCCGCTGACGACGCTGCCTTCGCGGGCGGCCGCGGCGGCTGCGTGGCGCTCTTGGCTGCGCGCGGCTTGTGCATTTTTCGCAGCTTCTCGAGGCTTTTGCTGGTCGGCGGCGCGGGGCCCGCGTCGGGCCGGTAGCCGAGGCCTGTGGTGGGCGTGGCGACGGTGGCGAAGGCCAGCTCGGGCTCGGGCTCCGGCGCGCCCCCCATCGCGGCCGCGATGAGGTCGCGCGCCTCCTGGACCGACACGTTGATCTTCGCGCGCTCGATGTCTAGCCTTTTGAAGTCATGCTTGTCCATGGTAAGTCAGCAAGGGCGCGGCTGGGCGACTTTGGACGGTTCGCGAGGCTGAGGCAGGAGACAAGCTGGTGAGCGAACGAGTGCGCGCGCGCGCGCGCTCCGGACTGAAAAGCCTCGAAGGGCGCGCAGGGCCAGCGCACGGCAGGCGCGCGCGCAAAACGCGTCCAGCGTCCCGAGTGTGATGGACTAGTCTAGCTGAGTCGCCGTGAGGGCTTAAATCTATACATTCAGGTATGTGTAAAGCTTTGGGGAGAGGCCGGGAAGGCCTCGATGTGAAAAGAAGAGGGCGGAGGGGCGCGCTCGGCGAGCAGCCCGTCTAGAGCGGCAGCTCGAAGGAGACGTCGATCTTGGCGTCGCGCGCGACGCGCACGATGTCCGAGAGCTGGCAGGCCTTCTCGGCGGCCTCGTCGAGGTTCGAGAACGAGAAGATCTTGAGGCCCGAGTCCTGGATGAGCTTGGCGGCCTCCTGGAAGTTGGTGCCCTGGAGACGCGCGACGATGGGCACCTTGATGTCCATGTTCTGGGCGGTGGCGATGAGGCCCTGCGCGATGGCGTCGCAGCGCACGATGCCGCCGAAGATGTTGACGAAGATGGCGGAGATGTTCTTCTCGGTCAGGATGAGCTGGAAGGCCTTCTGGATGGACTCGGCGGTGGCGCCGCCGCCGCAGTCGAGGAAGTTTGCCGGGCTGCCCTTGTTGAGCTTGACGATGTCCATGGTGGCCATGGCGAGGCCCGCGCCGTTGACGAGGCAGCCGACGGTGCCGTCGAGCTTGATGAAGTTGAGGTTGTACTTGTGCGCCTCGACCTCCTCGGGGTCCTCCTGGGAGAGGTCGCGCCACGAGAAGACCTCGTCCTGGCGGTACGACGCGTTGTCGTCGAACGAGAGCTTGGCGTCCATGGCGAGCACGCGGTTGTCGATGGTCTCCGAGAGCGGGTTGATCTCGACGAGCGTGCAGTCGCGCTCGTCGAACAGGCGGTAGAGGTTCTGCACGGTGCGCGCGGCCTCGGCCTCGGCCTTCGCCGTGAAGCCGAGCACCTTCGCCACCTCGCGTGCGAGCTCGTCGGTCACGCCGGTCTGCAGGTCAACGGGGAACGTCTTGATGGCCGTTGGGTCCGCCGCGGCGACGCCCTCGATGTCCATGCCGCCCTGCGCGGAGGCGACGAGGATCGGCGTCTGCAGCGTGCGGTCGTAGAGGATCGAGAAGTACGACTCGTGGCGCGCGAACTCGCGCTTCACGACGTACACGGCCGACACGGGCTTGCCCGCGGCGCCGGTCTGCTTCGTGAAGATCTTGTGGCCGACCATCTGCTCCGCGTACAGCTTCGCCTCGATCGCCGAGTTCACCATCTTGACGCCGCCCTTCAGGCCGCTGTCGAGGTGGCCCTTGCCGCGCCCGCCCGTGAGCGCCTGCGCCTTGATGACGATGTCCTCCGAGCCGAGCTCCTTCGCCACGGCCTCGGCCTCGCTGCCGCTGAACGCGGGCTTGCCGGGCGGCACGCCCACGCCGTACATGGACAGCAGCTGCGCGCTGCGGTACTCGTGCAGGCTGAGGAAGCGGCGCATGGTCTTGGGCGCGAGCGCGCGCGCAGTCTGTTTGCTCAACGAACGCAGCATGTGTGCAGAAATTCCTCGAGTGGTGGTGGGTTGGAGATTGCGAGCGCACGCTTCCCCCCAGAGCGGTTGAGAGGGTGGGGACAAAAGGAGGAGGGTTTACCAGCAGTGCACGGTGGGGAGTGCTTAGGTAACCGCCGCCCACACGCCGATACACAGACGCGCGCGCCCACCGCGCAGTGTCCCAAGGGGCGTGGGAGAGAGCGCAGGAGCGCCCGCCCAAGCAGTGGGCTGCAAGGGCGGCCCGCCTGGCGGAGTGAGGCAGGCGAAGGCGCGGGACGGCCGCACACAGAGCGGCGGGGCCGGCGCTGAGGCGTCACGCTGCGCTGAGGCGTGCTGCCCTCCGCGCAGCTCGGCGCGGACGCAATGCAGGCTGACCTTATCCCAGCCGGCCGGCAGGGTGCATGCACGCCGATTAACCTCCTGCCGCCGCGCCCAATCACACGCGCGCACGCGCACGCGCGCCCGCGCACACACACGCACGTCTCGCACCTTGGCGAAGCACACGAGCCTGCTCTCTTGCTGCAGCCCGCTGCAGCTAGCTGGAGCTGGCTGGAGCTAGCTGGAGCTAGCTAGAGCAGAACCGTTCTGGCGGGCCCGTTCTGGTGTGACGCGCGTGCTGCGTGGGCGGTGCGCGCGCGTGCTGCGTGGGCGGTGCGCCGGCCGCGCAGGGCAGCGCAGCGATTGGTGGAGCCGGCCGGTTCCCCGGATTTCGAGATGCACGAGCGCAGAATAGACCGCCGGCCGGCCGCAGAGGCGCCGGCGCGTGGCGGGGGTAATTAGCTAGTATACGTAGAGCGCGGCCTTGTAGTGGAGCGTGCGCGAGCCGAGCGTGGCCCACTCCTCGCGCGTCGTCCACATCTCGTCGATGATTTTCAGCTTGGAGTAGACGCAGCCGCCCTTCCAGCACAGCATCTCAGCGTCGAGCTCGCGCGGCATGGCCATGACGGCGACCTCGCCGATGTCCTTGAGGCGCGACTGGTTCCACATGACGAGCCGGTCCGTGAGCATGGCGTGGAAGCTCGCGACCTTCGAGCCGCCGCCGACGACGAGCAGGTTCTCGTAGTACTGCTTCGCGTCGCCGCCGAGGCGCACGGCCTGCGCGATGGACTCGATGATGGTGTGGTCGAGCGCCGCGACGGCCGGGCGCGCGAGGTCGAGCGCCTCGTACGCCTTCAGCTGCGGCAGCGACTCCGCGTCGCTCGGCTTGTCCTCGGCCTTGCCCGCGGCGCCCGCGGCGCCCGCCAAGAAGACCCCCGTCGCCGAGTCCATCGGCGACATCCAGCAGGCGCAGCGCGAGGCCGCGACGGGCAACTGGAGCGAGGCCTGAGCGGCGCGGGCCGGCCCGCCCCTCTAATCCGCAGCGCAGCGCGCGGCCCCCGCCGAAGGCTCGCCCTTCCGCCCCTCTCCACCCACCTCCACATGCACACACTCCGACCGTTGGCACCCGCAATGTACGCGCAATGTATCCGCAATGTACACTCTATTATCTTACATAGATCATCTCTACTGCTTATATTCCGTCCCCGGGCGAACTAAATTACGGCTAGACGGTCAATTTACTAGGCTAGCCTCCGACTCTGGGTGAGCACGCAGCGCGCCGCGCGGAAGGGAGCGATGACTAACCGCGCGCGCAAGTGCGGACTGCCCGGCCATGTCGCAGTCGGGGTCGCGTTCAGTGTCGCATTCGGGGTCGCGCTCGGGGTCGCGTATCCAGACCCTCAAGGCCGCCACCATCACTACCAGCACGTACTCGTGAGGACATGGTATAGGCACGAGGAACCCAATTGGTAACAT
>NRDT01000013.1:0-142232 GCA_004124955.1 Starmerella riodocensis
GCGGCCGCCGGCGGCGCGGCGCGCCGCCAGGTGACGGTCGACCGCCCGCTGCCGGACGTGCTCGGCGACCGCCGCCGGCACCGCATCTACTTCGGCGTGTTCTGCGCCGTGATGGCCGCGTCGCTGCTCGGCATGGTGCAGTACGAGGCCGCGAACTCGCCCATCGTGTCGTCGACGCTCGCCGCGCTGCGCCGCTCGCAGCTCTGCCACGAGTGCGTCGGCCCGAACGTGCGCTTCGCGAGCTCGATGCCCTGGGTCTCGGGCTCGACGGGCATCGCCAAGGACGAGGTCGACTTCAGCTACCGCGTCGTCGGCGACGCGGGCTCCGCGACCGTGCGCTTCCGCGCCGTCCGCGTCCCGGGCGAGTACCGCTACCTCATGGAGCGCTGGTCCATCACGCCCGACCAGGGCCCGCACCGCGGCGAGGCCGTCGACCTCGTGCAGGAGGAGTACATCCCGCACGTCCCGCTCTCGAACAAAGAGGAGCCGCGCGCCGTCCGCCGCGCTTAACCGCGCTCTGGCCGCGCCAGGCGCCCGCCGTCGCCAACTCTGCTGGCATCAAGCCTTTCTATGCGCCGTGCCTGCGCGTCTGCGATGACCTGCAATACGCCACGCCCGCCTAGCGCTCTCTTTATAGTATGAAACGATATGTACATATACGTGCCGAGCCTCCGGTCCGCTCAAATACGCTACGACACGACTAATTCTACTGAGATTTGCTAAAGCCGCGCGGCTAAATTTCGGCGCTGTGCTAATGGCAACGCAGTTGTGAGCGACGTCGAGACGCAGTGCACCGCGATTTCCCGTCCGGCACGGCCTGATGCAGATAAGAGCTAATAAATATAACCACATAACACACAATAAATACTTCTCTTCGCGGCTCTTCGTGTTCTCCTTTTTGGGTGCCTCACATCCCGATGTCGCGCGGGAACTCGAGCCGGTGCGCGCGGTGCACGCCGTCGACGCCGTCGACGGCGTGGCCGTCGGCGACGAGCACGAGCCCCGTCGCGCGGATCGCCGGGACGCACGCCGGCACGACGCGCAGCACGTCCGCCGGCGCGATGATGCCCATGAGGTTGTTCGTCGCGGCGTAGATGCTCGCCTCGCGCAGCGAGCGGCACACCGTGAGCTCGTCGAGCGGGCCCGCGCTCGTCTCGACGTGGTTCACGGTCGTGTAGAGCCCGTCCGTGCGCATCGCCGTCGCGCAGAACAGCACGGGGAAGTTCGGCTGCTTCCAGTTCAGCATCGCGCAGATCTCGGGGTGCGTCGACGAGAACACGAGCCCGCGCGCCGAGCTGCCGGCCTTGCGCGCGTTCTCGAATACGATGCTGAGCACGCGGTCGACGTACGTGTTCATCGGCGGCCAGCGCACGGGCACGTCGCGCGACTCGGCCACCGTCGGGAAGGGCAGGTGGATGTTCACGCGGCCGGGCTCGCGGCCGTACCACTCCTCGAGCGTGACGACCTCGGGCTTGAGCGTGCGCAGCTCGGCCAGCGTGAACAGCGGCGTCGCGACCGACACGCCGCTGCTCGCGATCTCGAACCGCATGTCGACGAGCACGGGCACGAGGTCCCGCGTGAGCGTCACCGTGATGCGCCCGTACGCGCCGTGCAGGCTCGACGCCGTCACGTACGACAGCGTCGGCACGGGCGCGCTGGGCAGCGCCTGCTGCTGCTGCTGCGCCGTGCTCTTCCAGTACGTGTCGAACTTCGAGATCTCGAGCGTCTGCCCGGGGTACGGCTTCACAACGAGGTATGTGAAGTCGAGCATCCCCACGGGCCGCAGCATCAGGTTCATCATGTTCAGCGAGACCTGCCGCGAGTGCCGCCCCAGCTCGCCGTCCTCGGCCGCGAAGATGTTCGGCGCGGCAACGGCCTTCGCGAGCAGCCGCGTGCCGAACGTCGGCATGACCTCGAACGTCAGGCTCAAACGGTCGAGGTGGTCGACCTCGAACGTCTGGACGTGGTCCTGCGGCGGCACGGGCAGCGGCAGGTTGCGCGGGATCGAGTCGCGCGTCGACGAACTCGTGAGACACAGCCGGCCGGCGCGCAGGCCGCGGTCCTTGTCGAAGCGGATCTGCACGTCGCGGATCTGCACGATGATCTTCTTCGCGTCGAGGAAGTTGTGCCCGTACCGCTTCAGCGGCATGATCGGCGGCGGCAGCTCGAGCTCGGGGATGTCGCCCATCTCGTGCTCGACGTTGGGGCTGTCGTCGTCGTCTTCTTCCTCCTCTTCTTCCTCCTCGTCTCCTTCCTCAACTTCCTCGTCTGCGTCCGCATCTGCGTCTGCGTCTAGGTCGACATCTTCCTCGACGCCGTTCATGGCGTCGCTCGTGAGCGGCGACACGGCGTCGTCGTTGCGCAGCTCCATGCCCTGCATGAGCTTCGACTCGGGCACGCTCTCGGCGCCCGTGCGCGAGAAGTCGATCGTGTTGGGCCCGAGCACGGCGCTGAGCGCCTTGAAGCACGCCGTGTGGCCCTCCCACGCGGCGTAGAACAGCGCGCTGCGGCCCTTCTCGTCGAGCATCGTGTAGTCGGCCTTCGCGGCGAGCAGCGCCGCCACGGCGCGCGCGTGGCCCTCGGACGCGGCGTACATGAGGGGCGTCCACCCGTACAGCCGGTCGACCTGGTTCACGCTGGCGCCGGCCGCTACGAGCAGCGGGATGATGCTCGCGTAGCCCGCGCGCGCGACGATGTGCAGCGGGTAGAGCCCCTCGGCGTCGGCGACCATCGGGTCGGCGCGCAGGCGGAGAAGGAGCACGACGGCGTTGTACGCGCCGTGCTGGCACGCGAAGTTGAGGGGCACGTAGAAGCGCTCGGCATTGATGCCGGCCGTGCGCGCGCCGGCGTCAATGAGGTCCTCGACGCAGCCGAGGAAGCGGTGGAAGATCGAGTAGTGCAGCGCGTTGAGGTTGTCGTTGTCGTGGTGGTCGATGCTGGCGCCCGCGGCGAGCAGGCTCTGCAGCAGGTCGCGGCGGTTGTGGATGGCCGCGCAAATGAGCGGCGTGCGGCCGTACGCGTCGAGTGCGTCGATGTCCACGCCGCCGGCCGCGAGCGCCGCGTCGAACACGGCGCGCCGCGTGATCTGCTTCGTCGTGCTCGACCCGCCCGTCTTCTCCGCCGCGGCGACGGCGCTCACGGCCGTGTACGAGCAGCAGAGGTGCAGCACCGTGCGGCTCGCGACCTCCTCGACGCAGTCCGTGCGCACGCGGCCGGTCGCCCACAGCGCCATCACGGCGTCGTCCGACACGAGCGTGGGGATCGCCTGCAGGAACATCTGCGTGAAGCGCAGGGTGCGCAGCTCCTCGACGGATGCCGCGGAGGAGGGCACGGCGCCGGACACCGTCGCCAACGACGCCGATTGTGGCGCCGATTGTGGCGCCGATTGTGGCGAGTTTCTTCCCGCGTCGGGTGCCGTCTCTTGCGCATCGCCTGGCGCGTTGGCTGGCGCGTTGGCGGGCGGCGCGGGCGGCATGGGCGGCGCCTGGGAGAGCGGCAGCGCCGGCGACGGCGCCGCGCCGGGCACGCCGTCGTCGCTCGCGGCGAGCTCGGCGATCCACGCCTGCATGCGCTGGCGCTGCGCGGGCACGGCCGCGTCGTACTGGACGGCGAAGCTCACGAACTCGTTGAACAGGTCGTCGGACGCGCGCTCGGCGACCTGCGGCACGGGCGTGGGCTCCTTGAGGTGCCCGAACACGACGGCGTCGCCCGCGGCGAGCGCCTCGACCTCGAGGATGCACGCGTTGCAGCGGTCGCTGAGCCGCACGAGCACGTCGCGGTGGAACATGGGTTGCACCTCGACGGCGCGGCTGAGGTAGAGCTCCTTGGTCTGCGAGCGGCTCTGCTTGTCCCACTTCTTGAGGACCTTCGCGAACGCCGTGGCATTGAGCTCGACGAACTGCTCGAGGCGGTCCAGGTCCCGCCGGAACCGCTCGAGGCCCTCGTGCAGCGAGATGTACGCGACGGAGCTGCGCGAGAGCTTGCCGAGGCTGCCCGCGGCGGCGGCCTGCTTCTTCTGCACGAGCAGGTCCAGGCGCGTCTCGAGATCGGCCTCCTTCTGCGTGTAGAACGTCGTCACCTTCTCGAGCTCGCGCTCGAGCTGGAAGAAGAACGTCGACTTGTTCTGCTGCAGCCGCTCGTAGCGCGCCTCCTCGCTGTTGTCCGCGGCGGGCCGCGCGGCCAGCCGCTTCATCAGCTTCTTCAGCGCCTTGTAGTCTACGAAGTACTGCGCATACTCGGGGAGGTCGAGGTGCCGCTTGGACAGGTACTTGCCGAACTTCATTGACGATGCGAGCACACCTGGAGGCCGCTCCGTCGTGCTGTGATGCCTCGCGGGTGCCTACCTCAGCACGTGGGGCCGTCGGCGGCGCTGCGTACACGGGTGGGAAGGGCGCGGGCGGCGGGCGCGCGCTGGACGGCGCAGGGTAGGCGTGTCTGCCTGTCTCAACGCCCGTGGCCGCGCGATAGGGGCAGCCAGGGCGGCAGGGCGGCCAAGGGCGGCCCAAGGCGGCCAAGGGCGGCCGAACGGCGGCGCGGGAGCGACGACGACGGCACGCTCGGCAGCGCGATGGGTGGTGGATCTCGCATGATATGTGGTTCGCCAATCCCGCCGTGGCTCGCCGTTTGGTGGTTAAGACGTCCACATGACACATCTGTAAACATCTAGCTACCTCTGTTTACATCTAGCCTACCTTTGTTTACATTAATATAAATAGACGGACGCACGTCGCTATGCGACGCGCAGTGCCTTCATAGGAGCTGACTTTAGCTGGCAGCACCGAATGCGCGGCCTCACGAGAGGGCGCGCGCGAATCGCGCAATGAGCGAGCGCTCGCCCTCCGCGTCGCCGCTCGCCTCCCAGAACATGCCCCCGCCGAGCCCGCGCTCCCGCACAAAACGCGCCTTCGCGTCGACCGTCGCCGCGTTGTCGTAGCTCACAAGGCCCTCGGGCCCCACGCAGAACGCCGCGCCGGCGGCGGCGTCCGTCTGCTCGGCGTGGCCGGGCAGCGGCAGCGTCTTGAAGTCGTGCACGCCGGCCTCGAAGGGGCCGGCCACGCTGCCGGAGAAGGGCTGCCCCGGCGCGCGCGCGCCCGCGAACGAGCGGCCGTACAGCGGGATGCCCACCACGAGCCGCGAGGGGTCGACGTGGCGGCTGTAGCGCGCCACGACCGACTCGACGCTGACCGGCGCGCCGCGCAGCTGCGCGTGGTGGCCCGCCGCGGGCGACCACGGCCCGGCGAAGTCGTAGCACATCAGGTTCCAGCACGTCAGGTACCGGTCGAGCTCCATGGGGAAGTGCGCGATGTGCTGCTCGCCCGCGGGCGCGGCCACCATGAGATCCGCGTCGGGCAGCCGCGCGCGCAGCGCGGCCACCGTCGCCGTGAGCGCCGCCGCGTCCGCCGCGCCCTCGGGGTACTCCCAGTCGATGTCCACGCCGTCGAGCCCCTGCTCCGCCACCAGCGCGACCAGCGAGTCCACGAACGCGCGCCGCGTCGCCTCGCCGCGCAGCACGCCCGCGAGCTGCGCCGAGTGGTTGTAGCCGCCGACGCTCGCCACGACGCGGAGGTGCGGGTGCTCCGCGCGCAGCCGCCGCAGCTCGCCCAGGCAGCCGCGCCCGCCGCCGGGCATCGGCTTGTCGACGTCCGCCCACGCGTCCGAGAAGGCCACGCGGCCGGTCGCGGCGTCCGCCACGAAGAACGCGTAGATGATGTGCGTCGCCGCGGCCAGCGGCAGCCGCGCGGGCTCGTACCCGCGCGCGTAGATCGACCAGTTCGTGAAGTACACGGCCACTATCATCGCCCGCGCCCCGCTCCGTGTGTGTGTAGGAAGAGTCGAAGAACCCTGCATGCCGGGCAGCGCCCTCTGCGCGGTCTTCGCACCGCCGGCCGCGCGAGTCTGTGAAACGCGCGATCGCGAAAATTTCCACTGGGACCCTGCTTCGCGGCGCGCGCGCGCAGCGGCAGCTTATTTGGCTATACGTATCTAGATCGCGAGCTCGCCACGCGCCGCTGCTGCCCCCCGTGCGCGGCCCGGCGCCTTTCTTCGGGCCTCGCGCCGACGCACCCTCGGACAGGCTACCCGAGACACCGCGATGGCCGGCCCGCCTGGCGTTGGTTGCCGCGCGCGTGCGCGGGCCGCTGTTGAGGGCTGCATTGCATTTGGGAGGTTAAGCGACTCATGTAATATTGCTTATCTGGGACGCTGTCTGGCGGGCGGCGCGCGCCCGGCGAGCTAGCGTGGGGGGGGAGGTCGCCTGGCATTTCTTCCACGCACGCGCGTATTAGCAGCGCTCAGCAGCGTCTAGGCTGCTCAGCGCACTTTCGCAGCTTCTCTGGGCAGGGTAGATAAGGGTCTTGCGGGACGACCGCCTAATGCGCGCGAGCACGTTAGCAGCGCAAGGCCGCTGCAGATAGCGTCAGCTGTGCGAGCGCGCAAACGCGCGCTGCCACGCGCGCACGCGGGAAGCGCTGCCGGCCCGGCCGGTGGCACGCAAGCCTCGCCGCTCACTTGTGAGAGCTCAGGCGCTTCTAGACGCGCGCGGACGCTTGTAAATACCTGCGCGCTCCGCACCCGACACGGCCACCTTCCTGTATTTTGCTGGGCGAGGGCCTACCGCTTCGGGAAGCGTGATTAGGTCACCGCATTGCTATAGACGTACCCCTGCCCCTTCTGCGGCACACCACACCCCCAGGAGCCCCCTATCCCTGTGCCTCTGCGTACCTATTGTTCGCCTAGCCCTCTGCCTCTGCCCCCCACCCCACCACCACAACCTTGATCCTGCCGTCGTTTACCCCCCCCTTCTTCTCCCCCCCCTTCCTTTCTCCCTCGTTATCTCTTTCTGTGTAGAGTTTAATTGAAGGACCTCCCCGCCTCGATAGAGACCACACGGCACAAGGCTCATACCACTCTTGCGAATCTTGCTCGAGCATCCCTCCCTCGATGAGCATCACCAGTGAGAACGCCAGCTACGGCGGCGGCAGCAGCACCAGCAGCCTGAAAGGCCGCGACCCGCGCTCTCCCGCCGTGATCGCGGAGTTCAACAAGCGCCGGCTGCACGGCGACTTCGGCACGCAGCCGAACGCGCCGTCGCTCGGGATCAACATCGAGCACGACGCCTCGTCGTCCGCGATCCGCGCCGCCAGCAGCCGCAGCCTGGGCCCGAAGCTCTGGCACCCGTCCAGCTCGAACCAGGCGCTGCGCGCGTCGACGCTCGCGAGCTCCTCCTCGAGCTCGTTCATCCCCGACGCGCACTACGTCGAGGACAAGCACAGCAGCTCCCTCGCGTCCAAGGCCGCCACGTCGGCCATCCAGGTCAGCGGCGAGGAGTACGGCGCCAAGCACCAGCCGGAGGCCTACAAGTGGGGCAAGCAGCAGTCGCAATGGTCGCATCTCGGCGCGGCGCGCAGCGCCGCGGCCGCGCAGCGCGACGAGGAGCGATTGACGGGCATCAACTCGCTCAACCGCCCGCCGGCCACACACAGCATCGACATCTCGAAGGTGCTCACCGCCGCGCAGGCCAACGCGACGAGCCGGCTCGCAGCCGCTGACAACCATCTCCCGTCGGGCTTCGGCATCCAGACCGAGGAGCAGAAGGCCGAGCGCCGCCAGCAGGTGCTCTCCCTCATCTCCATCGCCGACCAGCGCGTGAAGGCCCGCATGGCCGAGATGAACCGCGACATCGCGACCCCGCAGAACGTGTTCGGCTCGATCGAGTTCCAGAAAATCGCGCTCGACGTCGCCACAAAGACGCACTCGGGCCGCCTCGACAACCACGGCAAGCTCAACCTCGGCGGCGGCCTCTACATGACGCAGGACGAGGTCGACGACATCGCGCGCCGCCACGTCCAGCCCGTGCTCGACAAGGTCCAGCTCGTGGCCGACAAGAAGCGCATCGCTGACCGCGAGGCCGCCGAGCGCGAGGCTGCCGCAAAGCAGCAGCGGGAGGAGCTCAAGGCGCTCGAGGCGCAGCGCAAGGCCGAAGAGAAGCAGCGCAAGGCCGAGGAGAAGCAGCAGAAGCGCGCGGCCGAGGCCGCCGCCAAGCACAAGCGCGAGCGCGCGGAGGCGCGCACGAAGGAGCAGCACCCGCAGGGCTCGCACCTCTGGCACTGGCAGCAGGTTGAGCTCATCAAGGAGGAGGTCAAGGACGCCAAGACCGAGCGCGACGCAAAGACCGCCGAGGTGTCCCGCCTCCAGAAGTCGCGCGAGACGACGAAGTCCGACCTCGACGCCACCATCGAGCGCCACCACGAGCTCAAGAGCGACTACTTCGGCCGCGGCGAGCAGATCGAGACGAAGCAGGGCGAGTACGACGCCGACGCCCCGGAGACGGCGTCGCTGTTCGAGCTGCGCCAGCAGCGCGAGACCGTCAAGGCGAACACCAAGATCGCCAAGACGAAGCGCACGGAGCTCGAGGAGCGCCTCGCCTTCCTCGACCGCCAGATCGCGGACTCCGAGAAGGACGCCGAGCAGCTCACGCAGCGCCACCACGACCTCAAGAAGAAGTACTTCGAGGCGAAGGCTGAGGCCGAGGAGGCCGAAAAGAAGTTCCAGGCCGAGGAGGAGGCCCGCCTCAAGCGCGAGGCCGAGGAGTGCCAGAAGCGCGAGGCCGAGGAGGCCGAGCGCAGGAAGCGCGAGGCCGAGGAGGAGGAGCGCCGCAAGGCCTCTGCCGCCACCGCAGCCTCCGCCTCCGCCTCCACGGGCGCGGGCGCGGGCACTGGCAAGAAGGCTGACAAGAAGAAGGGCACCGCGGGCGCCGCGCCGACGCCTGGCGGCGGCTCCAGCGCCAACGCCTCGAAGTCCGCCTCTGCCTCTAACACCGACACGGAGCTCGGACCCGTCAAGCTGCCGCCCAAGAGCCAGCTTCTCGGACTGGGCGACGCCAAGTCCGGCCCGATTCTCTCGGGCTACAAGCAGAACAAGCCGGCCGAGAAGCACACTGAGGCGGTCTCCAAGAGCGCCGAGACCGAGGCCACGCCCGCCCTGCCCAAGAGCGAAGATTCCGAGGGTGCCAAGGGCGACTCTAAGGTGGTGGAACCGGCCGCCAAATCCGCTGCCGTCGATCCGCTGACCGGCTCGGAGAAGGTGGCGGGTGCTCCGTCGAGCGAGCCGTCCTCTTCTAGCGCCGGCGCAGCAGCTGGTGCCGGCGCCACCAACCTCACTGGCGCCACAGCCACAGCTGACGCCGACAAGGCCGCTGGTGAGAACCAGAAGGCTGCTGGTGTTGCGCTCGACGCGCCGTCCAAGAGCGAGCTCCTCGACAAGCTGGAGACATCCGAGGCCGGCGACTCGAAGGCGACGGCTGGCGCGGCGGACATCGAGAGCAAGGCCACAAAAGGCCCTTCTGCACCCGTCGTTGCGACCGGTCCCATAGAGACACTGCGCGAGGGACCACAATCGGACGCGCTTCCGGCCTCACAGAGCAGCCAGGACGCGACGTTGGCGGAGTCTTCAGGCAAGGCCCGCACCTACGAGGATGTCATTCGCGACGAGGAGGCGCGCGCGCGCGCCACGAAGGAGAAGGTCTCCTCGCACGGCTCGGACACCTTCGAGAAGAACAACGGCTTCGACTCCTCCAAGGTGGAGGGTGCGACGCTCACCATCAACGAGAATACCGCTATTAAGGGTGCCGCCCCAGGCCAGGAGTCTATCCCCAACGAGGCGCAGACCATAGCTGTTGGCGGTGATGTGGCCGGCTCTGTTGCCGCTGGCGAGAAGAAGCTCAGCAGCGACATTCCCCTGAGTGAGCCCAAAGACCAGTTCTCGGGCTTCGACTCCTCCAACGTAAAGGAGAAGGTCGAGGATGCATCGCGTGGTGTGTTCAAGGAGGACCTCTAGGTCTGATTCCTCCTCGTCTAATCTGTGAAGCGCGGGTTCAGTGGGGCTCCCATGCCTTGCGGCTTCTAGCCTGCTGACCGGCTCACTGTTTTAGACACTTGACTTATGTTTGTTTTTCTAGTTTTAATAATAACACCTGAACTTTTAAACTTTGACTCTCAGCTGTAGGACTCAGCGCGACTGATGAGTCGCATGATGCTCGCCAGTAGTGTAGAAGTGTTGGGGCACGAAAGCGTTCAAAATTATGCAAGCTGACCACTTAAATGTTGAGTGTCGCTAGCGAGCGGAATCAAGTTTCTTGGGGTCACACTGTGTGGCGAGAATGCGGTCCGCAGGCAACGATAGTAGCGCCTAAGGGTCCTCTATTTGGGTGGGCCAGGATCCGTGCGTAAGAGGCTTCGTCGCATAATCTGAGAGATACGGACTCACGGCGCCATAGCTACTGAGTAGTCTAGAACTATTTTGAATGGGGTACCCTCAGGGTGCACGCGCTTTCAGGGGTCATACTGCATTGACTTGAGTCATGTTCAGCCGGAATAGTATGTCGCAGACGCAGCGTGTCAGGAGCGACATTCTTTTATACTAGTTAAACTAGGAACACTCCCTTCAGGTTCCCTTTAAGTTGCAGCCCAATGTGAGCTGGCGTACCGGGTATTGTCTCCGAGCGGGTGGTTGGGTTCTTCTTACAATTTCTTCTGACGCCTGCCAGCTCCTGAACGTCAGAGTATGCAAACAAAGTCGGCACCTTCTTCACAGTACCAGTTTCACGGCACTGGACACTGCCAAGAAGCCAAAGTTACGTCGTTTCTTGAATCGCTCCTGTGGCCATCGTGCCACAAGGTGCTCATTTCTCCGCCCGGGCTCAAGATCGGTGGATTTTCTATGAGCTCGTTCCCTGCGAGATCGCGTATTGACGGAAGTGACGACAAATCTTCCGCGTCGCCCAACGTAGGTGCGGCCGGATCGTCGGCGTTGTTGGCCGAGTTGCTGGGTACCGCGTCCAAATGTCTCGAGTCATGTTCTGCGCGACGCAGTATCACGGCTGCTAGCGGCGCAACTCGCTGCAGGGACTCTCTTTCGCCCTCTTCAGTCTCAGCGACCGACGTTGAGCGGGGAGGTGTCCAATTCCCTTTACTGTAGGCGGGAGGGGGGTCGACAACGTCGGTGTCAGGCGTCGATTGTGTAGGTGGCATGACTGGACGTTCCACTTCAGCATTAATGTGGATCCACACTGATGTCGAGGAACTCTCTAGACTTTGGTCTTCGGGCGTCGTTTCGCGCTCCTGTTCATAGGGGTTTTTGGTCGGATCCAGGAACCACCTGCGGATATCTAGGCACATAACGAGGTAATCGAGCGGCCACGCAGCAATCACTACGGCCCATTCGAGGCTTGTGGTTGCCTCTGGAAGCAAGGCGGGGTCCGCGTCGAGACTGGGCAGGCCTACGAAACTGAACAAGCTCGTCGCGATGAAGAGTGGTATAACAAGTCGGACGATGTCACGTCTTCGGTTGTAGTTGGCCCCAAACGAGAAAAAGCCAAAAGCGGTCATAAAAACGACCGCAGTGAGATAGAAGACGAGAGATGCTCTCGCGTGCCGCCTCACGTCACACGCAGCCACTCCAATGAGGCAAAGTACAGTGGCGAAGCCAGATAATAGGGAGCTGACGGCCAGGACCTTCATTGATCTAGCTTTCGCGCGGGCGAGTATACAGCAGGTGTGCCAGATCAAGGCTGGCATAATGAGCGCAGCATGCACGGCTGCGAAAGCAATGAAATATCCTTGTTCTCCAGGGAAGGTGCATACTTCGCGAAAACTTAACTTGAACGCGGAGATTTCGCCATTGCGCACATACCTCTTGCGCTGCGCTGGCTCAAGTCTCCGCACTTTTTCTTCAAAGCCGAATGCGTTTGTAAGGAGCTGGAAGGACCAGGTACAGGTAGCGGCCAAAAACAATGCGAAGAAGATCAACGCCTGGGTCTGCCTCCTGGCGCGCTCTCCCGCCATTGAGTGCCGGAAGGAATTCAGGAGAGCGCCAAATTCTCTGGTGGGTGTCTTTGAACATTTAAGTTTGCGCCTGCGCCGCGCGGGGTGCGTGCCAAAAACTAGGTATGGTGCCGCCCCGCCTCTGCCCCGCTCACAAATCTAATGTGGCGACTTCCCGAGCTTTCATTTGTGCAATTGGCTCGAAAAGCGCTTCGTCCGCTGTCTCAAATCAGAACATAGCCACTGCACTTTGAGCCCACTAAACGCGTGGCAACCTGATTCGGGCCGCAGAAAAGAATCATTTGCGCCCTCGATCTAAGGAGCAGTAATCGGACTTGTAGTACTGGCGCCTCGCTGCGGAACAGCACAGAACTAGGACTACAAAAAACTCGTATAGTTCAATTGTTTCGGGAATTCGCGTGTAGAACAGCCGAGGGCTCAGCTGCCCGTGTTCTCAATTCCGTAGATGCGATGCGGCCATACCCTCCCCGGGTGCACGCCAAGCATGGGCTGCATGCAAGCAGGCTGACCCTAACTCAGGCGCCAGAGAAAAAATCAATGCATCGCGAGAACTCACCAAACCCAGCTGAATTCCAAAACGCGAACTCAGTCGCTGAAGCGCCGTCGCTCCGCGAGCCTGTCACCGACGCACTAACTAGCAAGTACGCCAATTCTGCGAGTCTACCGACTCAACGCCGACTTTTACGGCCCCCACGAATGTTCAGTAGATGCGATGTGGCCGGAGTAGCTCCTGCCGGATCTGCGATCGCCCCTGCCCTGATAAGTGAGCGAAGTGAGAGGTACGGATGTTGGGTACCTGGACACTATCATTTAGGGGTCAACGCGATAAAGTCCTCCCATAGAATTTGCAAGCCAGGTGGGAAATTGTACGTCAGCCTAAAATTGGAACACTATGTAATCGGAGCTAATCAAAATTTAAATCAAAACAAAAAAAAAGAAAAAGCGAAAATAACGTGTTCAAAATAATAAAGAAGATGAGTCCACGCGACTGTGCCCGGCTCTATAGGGGGGCTCGACGTGGTGTCTCGTGAATGAGTAGGCCGCCTGGCCTGAATAAATAAAGTTTGTAGAGAGAACTGCGCGCAGCGCGCGTTCAGGTGCGCTGCCTCTCCATGAACGCGTGGATCACGCTGAAGTTGAGGCGCCGCGAGCTTCGCAGGTCCCGCAGCGCGTTCGAGTCGACGCTCTGCCGTGGTTGTGATACGCGGTTGAATCTGTTTTGTCGCTTGTCGACTTGCGTCGCTGGCAGATAGTCGAGCGAGAACATGTCAGGAAGGAGAGCTGCCGCGCGTGAGCGTGTGTGTGGATGTATGGGTACGGCGATAGACTGCAAAAAGCCAGTGCGTGAGATTGGTAACCGTGCGTGGGTGCGAGGTCGAATTCGCGTGCTTGTGGCCGAGTTTGTGTGCGCGAGTGTGTATACTGAGTGTTATGTTTCAGGGGCGCGCGAGTTGTATATATACATGTACCTGATATCGTGCATCCGCGTTAGTTAATGCCGATATGCATGGGCACCTGCGGGTGGGTGCGCGAGGATGCGGAGAATCGCTTATGCGGCTGAAGTCATCGAGCGTTCCCTGCAAAGGAGGCGTGCCAGCCGCATGCATCTAACACCACCGTAATTCCATCATGGGCACGCGCGCGCTTCTGTTGTGCAGAACAAAGGCCGCGAGGGTTGGGGTCGCGGGACCGACGCCACACTCGTCAGAAACCGCCGGAGCGCAGAGCGATATAGCCGGCGCGCGCACGACGCGACTTGGCGCGTAAACCGCTCATAGCGGGAATAGGTGCGCGCAATTCCGACATGCGGAATGCGCCGGTTTTCCTGACGCCAAGCCGCGTGCTCGATTAATTGCAGCGGCCCGACTAGGCGCGGGCCCCACCCTCCAGCCCAGCCAAGCCGTCTTACGAAGGTGATACACGTAGTGGGTCGGGGCTCTGTCAGCGCGCAGTCGGGCCCCTGGCCCTATGTGTCATGTCCTGTCGTCACCGCCCGCGGCCGCCGTTATACGCCTGCGCGAGGAGCGGATCGTGGGTGGAGGGGGGGTGCTTAGTGCTGAGGCCCAAGCGGTGGGCAGGTCGTGGGCGCGGGCCGGGTTCTCCCGCGCTCCTACCCGCCACCCTTTCACGAGGCCCCGCTCCCTGGTCCACACCCGGCCCACCCGCGCCGAGCTTCCCGCGCCGAGCTCCCATAATGGGCCCTTCCCACACTGGGGCCTTTCCCACGCTGGGCCCTTCCCACGCTGGGCACTTCCCACGCTGGGCCCTTCCCACGCTGGGCCTTTCCTGCGCTGGGCCCTTTCCACGCAGGGCTGGTTGGGCTACCACGAGCGCTAGCACACGCCGGCCCCCCGTCCTACGCCTGGCCCACCGTCACTGTGTGGCGCGCCCAGGCGGCGGACTACCCACCCGGGTTCGGTCAGTCCGATCCCAAACCAAACGCAGGCGCGGCGACCGAGGCCTGTGAGCGAGTTCTGTGCAGACGACATGGCACGCGCCCCGATAGCAGGACCAGACTCGCCCGAGGCGCCCTTCCCCGTCGTCGTGCGCACGCAGATTACGGGCGGTTTCGGGCGCGGGTCGTCCGAGCTCGGGATCCCGACGGCGAACATCCCGCCCGGCGAGCTCGCGCAGCTCGATCCCGGCGTGTACTTCGGCTGGGCGCGCGTCGCGCGCGCCGCTGCCGGGGCGGCCGAGCCCGAGCTGAAGACCGTGGGCACGCGCGAGATCGAGTTCAACTACGGCCGGCAGCTCGCGCGCGCCGACGAGGCCGTGCACGCGATGGTGATGAGTATTGGGTGGAACCCGTTCTTCAAGAACGAGCAGAAGTCCGCGGAGGTGCACATCCTGCACGCGTTTCCCGGCCAGTTCTACGGCGCGGACATCAGCGTCGTCGTCGCGGGGTTCATCCGCGCCGAGCAGAGCTACGACTCGCTGGACGCGCTGGTTGCGGACATCCGCTGCGATATGGACGTTGCGCGGCGCAGCCTCGAGCGCCCGCGCTACGCCGAGCTCAAGCGGCTGATCGAGGACGCGCCAAAGCCGGCCGGTTCTAAAAACGAGAGTATATAGAGTACTGCTAGTTTAGATAGCGCAAACGACGAGCGCCACAAAGAACGCTGCGGCGCCCGGCGTGTTTATTATGATGCGCTTGCCAGCCATGCGAGCCAGCCATGCTAACCTGTAGCGCTAGCGTGTCGCGCCTGCGAGCCGCGCGGCGGGCACGCTAGGCGAGGCGCGCGCGGCGGCCCTACTCGGTCTTCGGCTTGCGCATGCCGCGCACGGTGCGGACGAGGATCTTGATCATCTTTGAGAACCACACGAAGTTCAGGGTGACGAGCGTCAGGTAGCAGAGCAGCACGCCGTAGACGGTCGTCGCCGGAACCGCCGCGGGCGGCGAGCGCAGCGCCTCCGAGAACAGCTTGTAGCCGTTGATGGGCCCGGACACGATGCGGCACAGGAAGAAGACGAGGATGAGCGCGAGCCCGTTCAGCGTCTTGACGCGCGGGCTGACGAGGCCCGGGATGTGCACGGCGAACCAGTTGATGTTCACGAAGGGCGTCGAGGCCTCGAACCAGATGAACGGCGCGGCGAAGTTCAGCATGAACGGGCGCAGCGCCTGCGTGAACACGTACAGCGCCGTCGCCGCGTGCGCGAAGTAGCTCACGCCCTCGTACTTGAAGTAGACCGTGGTGATGTACAGGTCCCACAGGAAGTAGCCGACGTTGTACGCGGTCACCAGGCCCGCGTACGGCGTGTAGCTCGCGAGCCCGTTGAGGCGCGCCGAGAAAAACAGCGGGAAGCTCAGCGCGCACGCCAGCACGGCGTTGATCTGCGACACGACGTGCATGTCGAACCCGTGCTGCGCGCGCGGCGACAGCCGCTTGTACGCGGGGTACACCACGGGCACGACGAGCGACGTCAGCGCCGACAGCACAAACAGCAGGCCCGCGGACAGCAGCACCTCGTGCAGGTGCTGCGGCAGGATGGTCAGGCCGGTCGCCTGCGCGAACCGCACGACGTACGGGTTCGTCGCGAGCGAGTGGAAGTCCGCAAGCGGATCGTTCTCTACAGCGAGCCGCTGAAGCATCAAAGATCAGTGTCGTCGCGGCGAGTGCGGAGTGGGGAGGGAAGGGCGCGCTGGGGGGTGGACTGGAGCGGTACGGCGCGTGTATGCTGGGGTCAGAACGCTGCGGCGGCCTGGCTTGCGCAACACTCGGGGCTCGCACAATGGCTTCTCGCTCAGTCACTCACACTCAGATCTCCGTGCGTGGACGTGGTATCTCTACGTGGAATTCACGCGGAAGGGTCGCGAACCCTAAGCACATGCCCGCGCTGCGTGTGGATGTGCCGGGCGACGGCTCCCGGCCCAGCACCGCTGCGAGGGCCAGCAGCGCGCGCATGGCGCCAGTCGCGCCCTGAAAAAGAAAAAACTTGGTTTGTCGCGCTTTTTGGCGCGTGTTTGGTGCTGGCCGCTCTGGCGCGGCGTGCGGCTTGTCCCCCCGGTCTCACGGGTGTTGACACACATCTAGACGCACACTTCTCCCCAACGAGGCGAGGGCTCGAGCACCCTCCCCCCCCCCTTCCCTTCGCCAGCCAGAATAATAATTCCGGCGGGGGCAGCGAGCGCCGGGCTACGCGCGACACCGAGCGCGGCGCCGGGGCTCAATTGACGAGCTGGCGCGCTGCGGCAGCCGCCGTCGCTCAGAATAAAGTATTTGTTATGTATGCTATGTAGCGCACGGCGGCTGCAGGCTGGAGGGCGCAGGGCTGGCCCTGGCCAGCGCCAGCGCCGGCGTTGGACGCTGGCGCTCGCCGCCAGTGTGCGTCGTGCCTAACCTCTGTGCGCAGGCCGCTTAGTGGTCAGCACGTACGCGCGCGTCGAAACCGCTGCGCTCGCTAGCGCGCGCGGCGGCGGCACAGCGCTCGCCAGGCGCGCAATTGAGGTCGCTGCGGCAGCGTCGCCCCGCGCGCGCGGTCGCGCTCAGCGTTGGGCGGCCTCACCGCTTGTCCGCAGCCGCTAGCTGTGACGTGGCGCGGTTTGGCAACCTACGCGTATGTGCGCGCACGTAAACAGCGTTCGGGGCGCGCCAATTCGCGACAATTAAACTATTCTAAAGTTTCCGACGCTGTTGCGAAGACGTCGGCGCTCCGGCGCGCGCGCGCGACATGGCAGCCCGCGAAGCCCGCGGGGCCGGTGAGACAACGCGGGGCAGCCAGCACGATAAACAGACAGAGCCTGAAGCAGAAACACCCCCCTCGGCCAGTCACGGGCCCCGCGGCGCACTCGCGTCGGCGGGGTTCTGCTGGCCTCCGCTCTGCGTCTGGCTATGCTTTCTCGCGTATGCGCGCGCGCGCAGGACCGTTGAACTCACCCAACCGACGGGCTAGGGCGCACCCCAACCCGTTGGGATGAAACTGCCCGATGCGCGCAGTCCGCGGGCCTATTTATGTGGAAACGGCGGCCGCGCCAGCAGCGAGAACAGCCCTACGCCAGGTTTTGGAACCCACCCCCAGTTTGGCAACTATGAGTCTGGAGAACGAGAAGCTAATGCGCGTGCGCAAGGTCGAGCCCTCGCCGACCGCGCTGCCGCCGGCTGACGCGCCCGGCCACGTGCGCACCCTCGACGAGTACAAGCAGCTGTACGAGGAGTCCATCTCAGACCCGGGCAAGTTCTTTGGCGAGCGCGCGCGCGAGTACCTCAGCTGGGACCGCGACTTCGACCGCGCGCTCTACCAGACAGAGGGCTTCGCGGACTCGCCCGCGTGGTTCGTGGGAGGCGCGCTCAACGCGTCGTACAACTGCGTCGACCGCTGGGCGTTCGCGGACCCGGAGCGCGTGGCCATCATCTACGAGGGCGACGAGGCGAGCGAGGGCTACAAGCTCACGTACGGCCAGCTGCTGGAGCGCGTGTGCCAGCTCGCGCAGCTGCTCGCCTCGAAGGGCGTTCGCAAGGGCGATGTCGTGACCATCTACCTGCCCATGATCCCGGAGGCCGTCATTGCCATGCTCGCCGTCGTGCGGCTCGGCGCCGTCCACTCCTGCATCTTCGCCGGGTTCAGCCCGGGCGCCATCAAGGACCGCGTCCTGGACGCCGACTCGAAGGTTGTCATCACCTGCGACGTCGGCTACCGCGCGAAGAAGCAGATCGGCACGAAGAAGATCGTCGACGAGGCGCTCCAGCAGTGCCCCGCCGTCCACACCGTCGTCGTTCTCAAGCGCGAGCCCACCGCCGAGAAGCTCGCGCTCGTCGAGGGCCGCGACGTCGAGTACAACGAGGCCGTGCAGCGCTTCAAGAGCTACTCGCCGCCGGTCCCCGTCGACGCGGAACACCCGCTCTTCCTGCTCTACACGTCGGGCTCGACGGGCAAGCCCAAGGGCATGCAGCACAGCACCGCGGGGTACCTGCTCGGCGCGCTGCTCACGACGAAGCACATCTTCGGCGTGACGCGCGACGACATCCTGTTCACCTCGGGCGACATCGGCTGGATCACGGGCCACACGTACGCCGTCTACGGCCCGCTGCTCAACGGCTGCGCGACCGTCATCTTCGAGAGCACGCCCGTCTACCCGACGCCCACGCGCTACTGGGACATCGTCGACCGCTACAAGGTCACGCAGTTCTACACGGCCCCCACGGCGCTGCGCCTGCTGCGCCAGTACGGCACCGACATCATCAAGCCGTACGACCTCTCCAGTCTGCGCGTGCTGGGCTCCGTCGGCGAGCCCATTGCCGAGGAGGTCTGGGAGTGGTACTACGTCCACGTCGGCCGCCGCCGCTGCGCCGTGTGCGACACGTACTGGCTCACCGAGTCCGGCTCGCACCTCGCGTCCTCGTTCCCGGGCGTCTCGCCCATGAAGCCCGGCAGCGCCGGCTACCCCTTCTTCGGCATCAAGGCCGAGATCGTCGACCCCGTCTCGGGCAAGGCCACGACCGAGCGGCCCGCCGAGGGCGTCCTCGCCATCTCGCAGCCCTGGCCGTCCATGGCGCGCACCATCTACAACGACTACGGCCGCTTCAAGGACACGTACCTCAAGCCGTACCCGGGCTTCTTCTTCACCGGCGACGGCGCCGCCATCGACAAGGACGGCTTCATCTTCGTCAGCGGCCGCATGGACGACGTCGTCAACGTCTCGGGCCACCGCCTCTCCACCGCGGAGGTCGAGGCATGCTTCCTCGAGGCCACCGTGGAGGGCATCAGCGTCTTCACAGAGTGCGCCGTCGTGGGCATCGACGACGAGATCACAGGGCAGGCTCTCATGGTCTTCGCCGTGGCCGAGCCCTGGCTCAAGCAGGAGATCGCCTCGGGCAAGCGCGCCCTCCAGGACGTCTCGAAGGAGGCCATTCTCATCGTGCGCAAGGAGATCGGGCCCTTCGCGGCGCCGCGCAGGGTGTTCATCGTCGACGACCTGCCGAAGACGCGCTCGGGCAAGATCATGCGCCGCGTGCTCCGCAAGATCGTCTCGGGCGAGGAAAAGCAGCTCGGCGAACTCAGCACCCTCAGCGACCCGCAGGTCGTGCCCGCCCTCATCGAGGCCGTCAAGTTCATGAACGCAAGCCTGTGAGTCGTCAGTTAGACCCCCGCATCCTCCCTACTTGCGCTTCCCCACAAACGCCCTCTCCTGTACCCCTAGGCATATTCCTTCAAACTTAGAGTACGCTTCGGCTTTCCTGTGAGAAGTCCTTTCGTGTTTATTGGCAGCGTCAAATCTCCAAGGAAGACGTAGGTGGTGGAAAATGGGCCTCGAGGCCGCTGGTGGCCGCTTAAGCAGCATGGCCCTCGGCACTCAGTTCATCGATCCTCCTGGGAGCGCCCATGAAACCTCTCCCTGCCGCGCTGGCGGCAGAGGTGTGTCCTATTACTTACTTGAAGACCTCGTCTTGCTTACTTGTAGCTTCTCTTTTGTACATTTCTAGCTGCTTTTGATATCTGCCGTTGTCTATCGTCGACCATGCGAGCCGGCCTCATTTATGGTTTTGATCGAAGATCTATTTATACACGCCGATCAAAGACGAGTGAACGAGTCCATAGATAAGCACACGCCACTCATCGCTCGCCGTTCGGTGCCGGCGCGCGGCTCAGGCGCGCGGCGGAACAATTGCCCACGCCCACTGAAGCCATCTGCAGGTGCGTTTCGCAGGTCGCGGTGAGATGCAGCTGGGGGATTAGTTTTAATTAAAGTGTTCATAGCAACCCAGCATAATAATTTTATTTTAGACTGTGGAGTCGATGCAGCGGTGTGGCGTGTGCGGCCGCATAGGCCGGGGACGCAACCCTGGTTGGGTATCGACCGCTCCCACGCGTCCTGTATCTATTATTATTTCGAGCGCCAGGCTAGCCTGCGTGGTGACGCAGTTTCACTCTCGAGGCTGGAGGCGGTTAGCGGCTGATGGCGCTCTAATTGCGCGCGCACGGGGCAGGGTGTTTCCCAATTTAGCCGAAAATCTCGCCCATTGGTCACGCTTTCAGGGCTGTGCAGCGAGGCTCTTTTAGAAACTTCCCCCTGGAAGCTTACTGAGCGTGCGCCCTCGCGATTTCGAGCCCCGGCAGCCCACATGCAACTATGCGCGCACGAGGACTGGCACACTCTTAGACCGGTTTGAAAAATCAAGAACTCGCTCCGAGAAAGCGAAAATCCAGAGTCGCGCAGCGCAGGGGCGCCGCGATTTTGTGATGGCTGCCTTGGTGGTCAAAAGCCCACATCAGGCGCCGTGACTGCGGCCGCAAGGCTCGCCGTTGTTTATCGGCAGCAAATTTCGGCCCTGGTTCCCGACCCTAGGCGCCAGCCCTGCGTCGCGAGAGTCGTGTGCGGGCCTGCCAGTTTCAGAACGGGGCTGTTAATAATAATGGGCTGTTATTTTTAGACGCTATTTTTCTCAGCGTTGCAGAAATGGAGCTCGCCCGTGCAGATTGCTCGCGTCAACTATATAAATCTAATCAAATCTCGAATCAAATCTTTTTTTTTCCGTAACCGACATCCTCTGTGTTTCCCATCCCCTTTTAAGTCTGTTTCGACTGTCGCAACTAATTAAACGGAAACATCCAAGTACAGTGAGGCCTCGCAACTCTACGTTTTATCCCCGCCTAGTGAATCTTCCTACTGCTTGAGTCCTTTCGCTCTGCTCCCCCCCCCCATCTTTTAGCATGCAGCTCCTCCAACTAGCTACCGTTCTCCTAAGCGCCTCCGTGGCGAAGGCCCAGGCGTCCAATTCTTCCAGCGTTGCCGGCCCCTCGCTGTCGCTCTCGACGTACATTCCATCGGCCTCGGCCGAGCCCAGCGTGACGCTGCTGCCGTCGTCGATCCCCGGCGGCCCCAGCGGCCCCGGTGGCCCCGCCCCCATCGTCAACGCCTCCTCGACCCCCCCGAGCCCGCCGACGAACTCTGCGCCGGCGCCGCCTCCCGGCGGCGTTGTCCCCCCCGGCGGCAACGACACTACGACCCCCGCGCCCGGCGGCCCGGGCGGCCCGCATGCCAACGGCACCACGACCCCGCCCGGCGGCGGTGCTGGCGGTGCTGGCCCCGAGACCAAGACTGTGTGGCAGAAGACCTACGTGACCGTTTGCGAGGAGCCGACCTCGTTCGTCTGCAAGAACAACGGCACGGAGTCCACGTACACCGTCACCGACAAGACGACGCTCACCATCACCGACTGCCCCTGCACATTCCGCCCGGTCACCGAGACCGTGACGGACACCACCATCACCACGGTCTGCCCGACGGACACCACCATCACCACCGGTGGCCAGACCATCACGGCGACCGCGGGCCAGACGGTCACGTACACGGTACCGTGCACGAAGTGCGCCGGCCACACCGGCGGCAGCCAGCCCACGGCCGGCCCGGCCACCACGGCCACTCCGTCGGCCGCGCCGACGACCGCGGCCCCCATCGCCAACCGCGCCAACTCGCTCTCTGCGGCTGGCATGGCTGGCGCCGGTCTCTTCGGCCTTCTCCTTCTCCTCTGATCGTGCCCCGACCGCTTACTAGCTGATCGGCGCTGCCGACCCGCCGCCAGCAGTGCGCGCGGAAGCCGGCAGCCTGTCGGCACGAGCCTACATAGATACGGTAGATAGTATTTGATAATTTCTGTGCCATACGTGCTTAATCTCTTTCCTTCGTACATTTCTCTTTCTATTAGTTATTGCACACCTAAATGAAGTCAAATTCGGCCCCGCGCTGCGAATACTAAGCATGCAGTGGAGTCAATGGTTTTGGAAACGAAAGCAACAGATCTAATAACTAAATTGGTGTGAATACTTCTTCCATTTGAGCGCTCGAGGGGTGCAGCCGGCGCCTCGACTTGGGCACGCTCGCGCACGCCTGGAGATGCGTTACAGAGAGCGTGCACGCCTCAAAAAAGCGGGTTAGGGCACAGTTGGAAATTCGTTTCGACGGCCACCACAAGTAAAACTATCCCGCGTTTTCCCACTTTTCGAACCACGACATGCAGGCGCCCGTAGTGTTTGTGAACACCGGCGGCAACCGAGAGACCGGGCGGCAGGCGCAGGTCTCGAACATAACCGCGGCCAAGGCCGTGGCGGACATTGTGCGTACGTGTCTGGGGCCGAAGGCGATGCTGAAGATGCTGCTCGACCCCGTGGGCGGCATCGTGCTGACGAACGACGGCCACGCGATTCTGCGCGAGATCGAGGTCACGCATCCCGCGGCGAAGTCCATGATTGAGCTCAGCCGCGCGCAGGACGAGGAGGTTGGCGACGGGACGACCTCCGTGATCATACTCGCTGGCGAGATTCTCGCGCAGACGTTCCCGTTTCTCGAGCGCAAGATCCACCCGGTCGTCATCATCAGCGCGCTGAAGCGCGCGCTGGACGACGCGCTCGAGATCGTGCACGATATCTCGCGCGAGGTCGACGTCTCCAATGAGGCGGAGCTGCTGAAGATTATCAGCAGCTCGATCGGCACGAAGTACGTCAGCCGCTGGAGCGACCACATGGCGCGGCTCGCGCTGCGCGCCGTGCAGACGGTGGCGAAGCCCGAGAAGGGCGCGCGCGCCACCGCCGCGGGCGGAGCCGCGGGTAGCGGCGGCAGCGGCGCCAAGGACGCCGCGTCGGCCGCGCTGAGCGCGGCTGGCGCGTACAGGCCGTCGCCCGTGTCCATCGACCTGAAGCACTACGTGCGCGTGGAGAAGATTCCCGGCGGCGACGTGACGGACAGCGAGGTGCTGGACGGCGTCATGCTGAACAAGGACATCACGCATCCGAAGATGCGCCGCTACATCGAGAACCCGCGCGTGCTGCTGCTGGACTGCCCCCTGGAGTACAAGAAGGGCGAGTCGCAGACGGACATCGAGATCACGAACGAGAGCGAGTGGTCGCGCATCCTCGAGATCGAGGAGGAGCAGGTCGCGGCGATGTGCGAGCACATCGCGAAGCTGAAGCCCGACGTGGTAATCACCGAGAAGGGCGTCTCGGACCTCGCGCAGCACTATCTGCTGAAGGCCGGCGCCACCGTTCTGCGACGGGTTCGCAAGAGCGACAACAACCGCATCGCGCGCGCCACGGGCGCGACCATCGCCAGCCGCGTCGACGAGATCAAGGAGGCGGACATCGGCACGCGGTGCGGCCTCTTCAAGGTCGACACGATCGGCGACGAGTACTACAGCTTCCTGGTCAAGTGCCGCAACCCCGGCGCCTGCACCGTGCTCCTGCGCGGCGCGTCGAAGGACGTGCTCAGCGAGATCGAGCGCAACCTGCAGGACGCACTGTACGTCGCGCGCAACATCGTGCTCGAGCCCAGCATGGTGCCCGGCGGCGGCGCGACGGAGATGGCCGTCAGCGTCCGCCTCGCGGCGAAGGCGAAGGAGATCGAGGGCGTCGAGCAGTGGCCCTACATGGCCGTCGCGCAGGGCCTCGAGGTCATCCCACGAACGCTGATCCAGAACTGCGGCGGGAACCCGCTGCGGCAGGTCACCAACCTCCGCGCCAAGCACGCCGAGGGGCTCACCACCTACGGCATCGACGGCAACACCGGCGAGATAGTAGACATGGTCGAGTACGGCGTGTGGGAGCCCGAGGCGGTCAAGCTGCAGTCCATCAAGACGGCCATCGAGAGCTCGACGCTGCTCCTGCGCGTGGACGACATCGTGAGCGCGAAGCGCCGCGACGGCGAGGGCAAGCGGCCGGACGGCCCGCCGCCGCAGATGGCCGGCATGCCCGGCGGCGGCATGCCCGGCGGGATGCCCGGGATGGGCGGCATGGGCGGAATGCCCATGATGGAGTGAAGACGGAGGAGTAAACTCGAAGGCGGGTCGCGCGCGAATGTGTAAATAACTCATCAGGCCATGTAATCATCCTTTTAATGTTGCGCTTTTAGCGGGGAAGCCATCGCAGCGGTCCTGCATGCGCGTATCTTCAGTTTATGGCCGCCGACTCTGGCGATGCGCAATTTCGCAACTTGTTTTTTTGTGCAAATTAGAGCGCCGCACCCCTTCTCTTTCCATCTACCTTCTACTCGGAATTCGAAAGGGACGCGCGCGCGGTTACGTAGATAAATAGAAGAATAGTAAGTCGAGGGAGCCACGCCGGCCAGAGCCAAGCGTCACTCCTGCTTCGCGCCTTTATGCTCTTTGGTTCGCGAAGATGCTGTTACGTGGTAGAGCCAGCTACCAAGATGCAGTTTGAGGAGCAGCAGCGCCACAAACATGACGGGCGTGATGGGCGCCCAGATGACGCCGCCCTTGGCGAACATGCGCACGCACACGATGACCAGCGGCGCCACGGGAAGCTCGGTCTGCTTTGACACAAGGCTGCGGTGCTCGCCGCCGTAGGTCTTGGCTGCGTAGTCGTCTTTGAGCAGCTTCTGGTACGACAGAAACGTCGCACGGGAGGGTATGTTGTTGAAGTTGACGACGTACGAGATCTTGATCCAGTCCACGAGGACCACGACGGCCATGATCAGGCTGGCCGGCCCCGCGCACTTGCTGAGGGCCTCGCGCGTCAGCACCGACTCGCCCTTCGAGACGAGCTCCCAGAAGTTCCGCAGCACGATCACCATCAGGATGGCCGCGAACTGGAAGCGCTGCGCGACGTCGGCGCACGTCAGCTGGAACAGCGACTCGGCGTCGAACCGCTTGAACAGCGTGCTGCGAATCTCGCCGAACTGGTTCGTGAGGATGAAGCTGAGAAGCGCGTTTGAGTACGAGTTGATGGCCAAATTCAGCGTGACCAGCTCCCACATCAGCACGAACGAGTGCGCTAGCGTGTAGGCGAGGTTCGCCGAAGCATACACAAAGGTCCGCCGGCGGCTGCGCCGCGTGCGCTCGCTGCTCAGGCACGTCGACAGCTCGTGCCCGATAAGACACAGAAACTTGTCGCAGACCTCCATCAGGCTGTACAGAACGAACATGGTGATGCCCGCCTGGCCGCGGATGGCGTGGTAGACGCGGCTCGCGTTTATGCCTTGCAGAACACGGAACGAAATGCCAACTATGCACAGCTTGGTCACATCGGCCGTCCACTGTCGCTGGAGGACTCCGTAGAGCGCGCGCAGCGGCAGAACCGTCAATGTGTGCAAAAAGGAGTCCAGAGCAAGGCACGCGCCGAGCCCAAAGGTGCGCTCTGCATGCAGGGGCGTCCCGAGAAAGTCCAGCAAAGCATCCTCGCGGTCGGGCGACGAGGGCGCCCCGGAGGTGATTTCCGCCTGGAATTGGTCGTAAACGGACCAGAGCATCACTCAGTCCGGGAACACAAAGTATCTTGAGCAAACCCTATCTAAGCACTTCTGCCTCGAGCAGGGAGCAGCGGTGCCTGGCAAGCGCACCACGTATGTGCCCAGCGACTGCTCGACTCTCCAAGCTGCTTAATCTCCTGACCCTCCCTCGAGCCTGGTTGCATGAGCGTTTTAGGCGGGATGTCGTAGCCGACATATTTTAACGCTCGCGCCCCAAGGCCTTGGCCAAGGCCCTGGCCAAGACCCTGAGCCTGTACCACCATCAGCCCCTATCGTCGGCCTTACTGGTTGAAGTAGTCTATGCGGATAGCGGGCAGTCGAGTCGCCTTTGACTAGATTCAGCCCGGCCGCACGCTTCGCCGTTAATTCATTCTCTATACGGAGCTGCAGAACTGCATTTATCACGCGCTCGCCGATCTCTTTCCTACTAGAGCTCGTGGTGCATAGAGGAGTGGGGGCCGAGCTGCGCTGGAAGTGGGAAGCCCGATGGATCGTGGACAGACAGTCAGGCAAGTGTTCCGGTGTATCGCGCGCCATGCTCGCTTTTTGAACGATGAACGCATCTATAACGGCACCCTGCTGGTCAAGGAAAAGATCCGGAAGTCCAGCGCGGTGAAGTCCGCGGCGCAGTGGCAGCACAGAATGACCCGGCTTCTCAAGTTCGAAAGGCTTCTAGTAGACATCGAGGACGGGAAGCTGCTGAAGTCGCAGTTCGAGCTGGCGGCAGGAATCAAGGAGCATCTCTACACCATCAAGGAGGCCAACCAGAAGAACAAGATGTCGATCTGGATCCAGCAGAAGGAGCGGAGGTTCGACTTGTACAACCGTCCCGCGCAGAAGGACACGGCGGACTACAGGCGAGTGGACCGTTTGGCGCGCTTCTCGAGCACCGTCAACCAGTTCGCGAAACGGTTTGGCGTGTCCCCGGACTCTCTCGTCGTGAAGACGGTGCTGGCGCCGTACTGGAAAGAGTCTCGCCGGCGCGAGAAACCCATCCGGCCGGTCCGCGTGGCGCTGAGCTCCTTCCGGCGCCAGGCTGGCCGCATGTACGTGCTTCAGCTCCACGGCGGAGGCAAGCTGCCGGGGCGCGGCCTGCGACGGCACGTTGAGGCAATCAAGCGGGACTCCTTCAGCAGCCTGAAGGAGCTCGAGTTCCAGCTTTGGCTGGCGCAGCAATACACGTGGGACCCCCTCGACGGCGAGGACATGACGCAGTGGATCGACGCGCTGCGACAGGAGATCGCTCGCCAGAAGAAGCGCTACTACGAGTACCAGTGCGCTGTTGAGGTGCACAGACGTATTCTCATGCGCCGCAGAGAGGAGCTCCAGCGCGACTGGGACTGGCGGTTCCGGCGGAAAGTACAAAGCGACGCCCGTCAGCGCGTATTGAACCCCAAGCCGCTTCTGACGCTCGATGCACTGTAAATACAATAAATAGTAAGCGGGTCGACTGAAACTACGGACGGCCAGGATATTAAGTCTCTGTGCTGTGGCGCGAGGGGCGCGGCGATAGCTGCGTTGATAGCAGCGGAAGCCTGCCGCGATACGCAGCGCACAACATCATGAGGGAGGACACCAAAAGAACCAGCTCAGTGGCGTCTCAGCTGCGAAGCAGCGGAAGGCGTTTAACAAAGCCACTCGGACCGGCGAGTGGGGGAGCCTAGTACCGCTCCTTGATGCTCAGTGCGGCGACCGCGCCATCCGAAATATGGGCGGACTGCGCGGGCTTGCTTTCGATTTCCAGCTCTTGCAGACGCGTGACGAGGCGCTGGTTCTTGATTATCTGGCCCACGGTCTCGGACACGGTCTGCTTGTTCATGTGGGCAATGACCTTGACCTCGGGCAGCAGGATCACGTTCTGTTCGTACGAGAGATCGCCGAACGGGAACCGCGTTATGTCTTTCCGCGTCTCGAGAGGCTCGCGGCTGAGCTGCTCCTTGTAGAACTCGCCCGCCTGGTAGCAGGAGAGCTGGCAGTACTCGTGCTGCCACGGAAGCACCGTGTGGCTCGACGGGTTCCTTATGTCGCCCCGGCTGTCTCTGAGCATGTGCGGGCAGGTCGGATAGCCGCAGCGGGAGAGCACGGTCCGCTCACCCACCAGCTCCGTGTAGTCCATCGGCGTGAAGAAGCGGCTGAGATACTTCAGCGCATTCGTGTCAATGGGGTCCACACACAGAATGATGAGCTGCAGCGTCAGGTCCTGGGCGTCCGCGCGCGAGAGTTCGTCTGAATGTGATGGCTTTAGAAGCCGATGTATGTCCTCAACGGTCACTGTCCCCATAGGAGCCAGGCACTCACAAAAAGCACTGGAGCTGCAACCCTCGCCGCGCCATGGGGCCATGCATAGCCGGCTGTTGTTTACACCCGAGCGTCCGCACAGTCGTTTCTACATGCGTAGACCGCGTACGCGCAGTACTCAATGATCGCACTAATCCTGCCGCGTGGCTCTAGCTCTTTGAGAAAAAGCACACATCCTATATAAACAAAGAAGTGAAGGCCTATAATATTGTCAAAAATACCACGGCAGCATCATGAAGTTCGAATATTCATATGCAACGCCGCCAGCCGTGAATGTAAGCTCAGGCCAGCTTCTACTTTTTGCGCTCGAGCTCGAATTTGTAATTGAAGTTGCGAAACACTTCTAATTGAGGTGGGCTCACGAAGCCAGTAAAATTAAAAAAAAAAAAAAAGTCAAATAAATTAATATTGTAGCTAACGAGCGACGCGTTGTGACGCCGAAGGAGAGGCCGCCTTCAGATGCTTTGTAGAGTGTAGCCGCCATTCTTGATACGGATGCACGAGTTGGCCGTGATGGCGCCGCTCGTCAGGGCGTTGACCAGGTAGTCGAGCACGTTGCCGTACTGCGTGCGGGCCTGCGAGTGGGAGGCGCCCGTAATTTCGTGGAAGCTCACCGACGTCCCGTTGCTGCAGTACGAGTTGAGCAGCGTGCGCACCGACGCGATGGGCGCCACGGCGTCGTTGCTGCCCTGGTAGACGTACACAGACGCGCGGGGCGCCGTCTTGCCCAGCGAGTTGATCTCGTAGACCTTCTTCACCTTGGGGACCTCGAACACGTTCATTGCCTCCGTGAAGAAGCTGGCCGTGATATTCCGGCCGAAGAAGATCAGGTCGTTCGCCTCGGCGCAGTGGCTCGCCGCGTCCTGGAAGAGCGAGCGGCGGTGCGGCAGCACGTAGTTGGCCAGCGCCTCGCTCACGTCGGCGTACTCAGTGCCCATGCCGAGCAGCGACGTGACGACGCTCGCGGCGCTGGAGGAGTTGTTGACCGCGTTGATCCAGCTGAGCAGGTCGACGATGAGCCCGCCTAGCGCCACGGCCCGAATGGGGAGCTCCGGCGCGTACGTGGATGCGATCTCGGCCGCCCAGCCCGTGGCGTGCGCGGCGGTGCCGTAGCCCCAGAGCCCGATGTTCAGGGCCGCGCCGGTCCGCACGCCAGGCGCCGTCAGCGCCGCGCGCGCGGCGTCCAGAATCTGCTTCCCAGAGAGCTTGCCCACGGTGAACGAGCCTCGCTGGCCCTCGTAGTCGGGCACGACGACCACGAAACCTTGGGTGATCAGGCTCTGGATCTCTGCGATGCTCGAGCTCTTGAACAGCTGGTAGGTTGGCGCGCAGTCCTGGCTGATGGCGGCCTCCGGCAGCTGGTACACGATGATGTTGCCGTTTCCCTCGCGCGCGTGCGGGATCAGGACCGAGGCGAACGAGAGCGCCGCGGCGTCGTGCGCGTCCTCCGTGCGGTATTTCAGCTGGAAAGCCTGCTCGATGCCCTGGTAGATGCTCGACACGCTGATGTAGCGGTGGCTTATGATCGTGCCCGTCTTGTAGCTCGTGAGGTTCGTGAACTGCGTCGTGTACCAGGGGTCCTTCAGCGGCTGCACGGGCGCCTTGCCGGGCTGCTCGACCCAGTTGCTCAGGCCATTGCCCTGGGGCGCGTCGCCGCTTTGTGGGTCGCCGCCGCCGTCCGAGGCGTCGTCTCTGCGATCGAGGCTCGCGCGCGCCAACAGCGGCAGCCCCAACAGGAGGAAGGATGAGATGCTCATATACTGTAGGCTGGCCTTGCACAGTGGAGTCGCGGATTCGGGCGCTCTTCGCGGCCGGCTTTGCGTTTATATGTTCATGCACTTGAGTCCAATCTCGAGATACGGTTTCCCGCTGTTAGTTTAATTTACTGGAGATCTGCGTCTAAATAGATGTAGTCTATGCGCCCACGCGAATCGATCACCTAGCGAGCTCGATTGGCACTTCAAGAGCTCATTCCACGATCCGTGCAGGCGTTGGCCCACAGGAAGTATCAAATCCAAAGGGCCGCCCACACGGCTTTCTCTTCTCCATCACCAGAACCCGCTACCCTATGGGGAAGAGTACGAGGCAGAAACAGGAGTGCAAGTCTACATACACGAAAGGCTCGGCGCCTCGTACGGAACCATCTTGAGTGCGCGCCCGCGTCCTCACGGCGGTGCCGTGCCCGGCTGCCTGGGGAGAAGAGGAAGAAATTGCTGCGAGTGGAACCTTATATCGAGCCTAGGGTTCGCACGCTGCGGATGCAGACTATGAAGGTCGACGGCCATCAAACAAAGGCGTGTAGGCCAAGTTAGACATAACCGGCCGTCTGCACATTGGACGCTGTATGTATAGCGGGCTGTCCTGATACAGACGTATTTCGGTCGAGTCCCGTTTAGTAAAGTAGATTAGTTGTAATGCAAATTTGGGGTGCGCGCGACGCAGAGCCGTCATGGCGGCTGCCACCGCGGCGTGCCCGTTCAAGCGCTGCTCGTCAACCCAGTATGAGCTCATACAGTATGATGCACGAGTTCGCGGTTATCAGGAACGGCCGCATCACTGTGCGAATCGAGCGGACTAGGCTCAGGGAGCGCGATTTGACGGTCTCCTCCGGCGCGCCGAACGCCGGCTGGCCCGACCCGAAGAGGCGCTGGATGAAGCGCTCCTCGTTCAGAATGGCGACCGCGTTCAGCAGGAACACGGTCACGTAGAGCAGCCTGCCGAGTCCGAACATGGTGGACAATAGCTCCACGCTGGCTGGCTAGGGTTGAGCACCGGCGGCCGCCCCGCCTCGCCTTCAAGGTGCTGAGAAAGGACGGCTGCTCAGCCAAGGTGGCTAGAGGTGTGTGAAAAGGCGAAAGCTTGCGCGCTACGAGCTACCTACTGCGTACTTTGGTGATTAAAGTGAAATTTTGAATGCTAATTACTTCCCTTGAACGTGCCGCGGGCGGTGCCATCTACGCTGAACCCGCCCCTCCCCCACCCCCCTGCATCCGGTTGCAGCCGGCTACAAACATTCGCAACGCCCACGAGGGCGGGCACGGCATCGAGCGCGGCACCACCCCGTTCGGGCGTTGCGAACAGAATTTTCAGGAAGCTGTGTACCTTCCTTCGGTTTGGCACAAAAAACGCGCCGAGCAGCCGCGTTCTTGGGCCCGTTGGGCTTCCCCCCTCTCTGGTTCCTCCCCCCTTACGCTCATTTTACATGGGCACCTACAGGATCGCGCGCGGGCGAAAGGGGTTTTGGCTGCAGATGCCACAGTTGCAGCAACCCCCAACCCGCCGGTTGGCAGAATGCCTCCAGATGTCACGCGTCAGACTGATCTGTGAGCTGGGTGCCAGTGCGGGTCCATCACGTGTGCGCCCAGCATCCGCGAGAGAAGGAGGATCTGCGCGACGCGACAAAAGCTCAGACCACTCAGCCGCAGTCTTCATACGGATGTCGAACTTGCACAATCGGAAGCACAGCGCCTTCGCGCTCGACCGCGCTTCCACAAACGTGGCCGCTGCGCAGATGCGTAACGCCCTCAACAAGCTTGCAGACGGAATCGAGGACAAGCAGAAGCGCGACAACTTCGAGTCGGAAATGGACTCTTTTTTCGAGCTCTACCAGCGCTATCTTGTTGGCACCGTCCGCGGCGAGAACCTGGCGTGGGACCACGTCCAGACCCCGAGCCCCAAGGAGGTGGCCGACTACTCGACGCTGGCTGCGGGCGAGCTTTCCAAGGATGTCGCCCGGGGCTACCTCAGCAAACTAGCCGTGCTCAAGCTAAACGGTGGTCTGGGCACGTCGATGGGCTGTGTGGGCCCGAAGTCTGTCATTGAGGTCCGTGACGGCAAGAGTTTCCTCGACCTCATGGTCCGCCAGATCGAGTACCTCAACAGGACGTACGAGGCCGACGTGCCCTTCATTCTCATGAACTCCTTCAACACGGACGAAGACACCGAGACGATCATCGAGAAGTACAAGGGCCACAACGTCAACATCAGGACGTTCAACCAGTCGAGGTTCCCTCGCATCAACAAGGACACCATGCTTCCGATCCCCGAGTCTGCCGCGGACGAGGGCGGATCCTGGTACCCCCCTGGCCACGGTGACTTGTACGAGTCGCTGTACCGATCGGGTATTCTCGATGAGCTCATTCGTGCCGGCAAGGAGGTGCTCTTCGTGTCCAACGGCGACAACTTGGGCGCCACCGTTGATCTCGACATTCTCAAACACATGGTGGATACAGAGAGCGAGTACGTCATGGAGCTGACGGACAAGACGCGCGCCGACGTGAAGGGTGGCACAATCATCAACTACGATGGCCACGTCCAGCTGCTTGAGATCGCGCAGGTCCCCAAGGAGCACGTCGAGGAATTCAAGAGCATCAAGAAGTTCAAGTACTTCAACACGAACAATCTGTGGATGGATCTCCGAGCCATGAAGCGCGAGGTCGAGTCGCAGGCCCTCAGGATGGAGATCATCCCTAACCCTAAGTCGATCAAGAAGGGCGGTGTCGAGATTCAGGTTCTCCAGCTCGAGACGGCTGTGGGTGCGGCCATTCGCTACTTCAAAAATGCGAAGGGCATCAATGTTCCTCGGTCGCGCTTCCTGCCAGTCAAAACGTGCTCAGACTTGCTTCTCGTCAAGTCGGACCTGTACACGCTCGTGCACGGCTCCCTAGAGATGTCGCCCTCGCGCTACGGCGGCACCCCGCTGATCAAGCTTGGCGACAACTTCAAGAAGGTGAGCGATTTCCAGAAGCGCATCCCTCATATGCCCCGCATCATCGAGCTCGACCACCTGACTGTCACCGGAAACGTCTTCTTCGGACGTAATGTCGAGCTCAAAGGCACCGTGATCATCGTCTGCGAGGAGAACAACAAGATCCAGATCCCGCCAGGCTCGGTTCTGGAGAATGTAGTCATCACTGGCAGTCTCAGCATCCTCGAGCACTAATGGCCGCTGCTGCAGCGCCGCCCTAAATAATCGCCGCTCTTATATGTACTGGAAGAGACTAAACATCTAACTTAACGCATGTTGAGCGTACTTGTATGCACTCTCAATCGCGGGCTGGAAGCCGCGCAGTATTGGTGAAGCGGTATGTATCTTAATTTACCTGCACACTGTATGTGCAGAACCAGGTCGTAGGTTCAAAATAACGCGTCGAGTAGGTCGAGCGAGCCCGGCCTATCGAAGCGTTAACTAACCTGCAAAGCGCATTGAATGACTCAAGACACCCGAGGAGAGGCACTTAGCGGAATGGTAACGGCGACCCCATCTGTGCTCGACTACTGCGCGGCAGTTTAGTAGCCAATAGGACGCACCAGAAGCGATCTTAGTTCCAAGTAGAGCAGAAGAATGATTAAATAGTTGTGTATTGGACACGACCTCTCACATTAAATGCTCAAACCAAACTTTGCCTTCCTGTCAAACTGACTAATATGCGCTGAGATAAGTTGTGCAATTCACGATTGAACAATATCGTAAGGTCGAATGGTCTAGTTGGTTATGGCGCTAGTCTAACATCGTTTAGAGTTAGATCACTGGAGGTCCCCAGTTCGATCCTGGGTTCGATCATTTTTTGCCTGTTCTTTCAGATACCAATTGACTAATATGACTGGACCCCGCTGATCAGGAGACATCATACGGCCGGATGGTCTAGTTGGTTATGGCGCTAGTCTAACATCGCTAAGAGTTAGATCACTGGAGGTCCCCAGTTCGATCCTGGGTTCGGTCATTTTTTGCCCTCTACCACATTAGGCAATGCTCGGGTCGGGAACTCTGATTCCGCTTCCCGAGCAGATACGGGGCCGAATGGTCTAGTTGGTTATGGCGCTAGTCTAACATCATTGAGAGTTAGATCACTGGAGGTCCCCAGTTCGATCCTGGGTTCGGTCACTTCTTTTTGCAGTTACTACTGCTTGCTCAAACGATACTGTCACCAATCTGAAGAGATTGCAGACGCGCAGTTGCGTCGACGCAGCATCACTAGCCTCTGCGAGGTCTAGAAAAACCCCGTACTTTCAGAACCACTAAGCCTTAGGCGCGCCTACTGTGGTAGTCCAGCCATTGACTTGACTGCATCCGTGACTATGAGCCACCAATACACCCATTGCAAGATAAAAGCAAAACTCAAGTCGAGACTTTATATGTCTCTCTGCGCGTGACCAATTCGAGCGAACTACAAATATAGCACACGAGACCAACGTTGAAACAGCTTTCAATGTGAGCGGCGGAAGTAGGGTTACCCTGTTACACGATGTCCTAATCCCTGGCAGGCTCAAACCACGAGCGCTCGGGTACAGCTAGGCCGACTTTGGCATCCATCAGGCTGGAATGATAAAGCAAGCCCTTGCGATACTGAGCCTGGCCCACATTCTAGCAATGCCAGTGTTCGAGCCCACAGATGAGTGGCAGCCCATTCCTGAGGGAATGGCCGTCCCGGGCGGTCTCGAGATCAGGATGGATCTGGACCAAGGCGGCCGATGGGCGCGAAAGCTGCCGAAGGACGGAGATTCTGCGGCGTCTGGGAACGAGATCGTGGCTGTCGCTCCCACCGAGGGCGTCCTCGCCAAGAACGAGGCTGCGACGACTGACACAGCGCTCGGACCAGACGAGCTCGAGCGGCTCGAGGACCTGGCGCACGACAGCGACGAGGGCGACAAAGTGGCGCAACAATACGGGCCGGCCCTTCTTAGCCTCATGCGAGACTCCAGTAACCCGAGAAGCGACCAAGCAGGTCGGATTCTGAGCATCTGCCTGAGGAATAACAACGAGGCCGCACGGCACCTGATAGCCAGCTGCCCAGACATTGCCTCGGGGCTGTCCATCGACCGGCGGTCCCTCGCACTTCTGAGCTCGCTCGTGTCCACGAAGGAGGGATTCTCCCTGGTCCAGACGACGGGAGCGGCGCGCGACGTACAAGCACAGCTGGCGCGGCGCAGCGAGACGCTTGATCACAAAGCCGTGCAATCTCTCACCAAACTGCTGCGAGACCTGGCCATAGCCGGGGAGGACGGCCAGGCGATGTGCGACTGGGTGGATGCGATACAGCAAGCCTTTTACGTCACGAAGAACCCCGACCTGCGGCAGCTCGCCATCGACATCATTCAGCGCAAGGGAGACTTCGAGAATCTCACGGTCAACTGCAAGCCACAGCCAGGGCTGCTGCCGGCCGAGGAAGAACGAAAGCGCGCAGAGACGACGGCGCAGCGCGTGCCCAACTCGCTGGCATCAAGGAACCATTTCGATGAGCTGTGAGCTCCAAAGGTGCTCCAAAGGTGCTCCAAAGGTGCTCCCATGATGCTCCAGTAGTGCTCCAGCTCTGACTCGAATCAATTCCGCTAATTTGTGCTAAGTATCACACGAGGCCGCATGCAGTGTGTGGGTTATTCGCGGCTGCATAGAAGTATCTCCCGGGCACTGGTACATAGGGTTAATCCAGACATTCATCGTATTTAGAACTACCATGACGTATGTGGGGTGGTCGTGCATAACAACAGGCCCTTTCCCGTTTACCCCAACAGTAACCCTACTCCTCAATACTCAGCTAGACAATGAAGGAGAGGGCCCTTTTCTGAGACCCGCACGCCTCTCTGTGTCTTTCGGAAAGCTAGGTGAAAATGGAGCAGACTAGTCTTAGTAGCGTATACTTCGGCCGCGAGGCGGCAGCGGAGCGCTACAAGTCGCTGCTTTCTTTGTTCGGAGACAGCTTCGAAGGCTGGTCACCAGATTTCATCGCGCGCAGCCCGGGGAGAGTCAACATCATCGGGGACCACGTCGACTATTCATACTTCCCTTGCATCCCAGCCTCTATCGAGAATGATGTGGTCATGGCCGCGCAGGTTGTGGACGACAAGGCCGATCCTGGCTACGGCAAGGTGCAGCTCGTGAACACAAACCACAAGTTCGCGCCGTATGCGTTCGACGCAGCCTCCGATGTCAAGATCCAGGAGCACACATGGGCTAACTACTTCAAATGCTCCTGGATCACGTCCCTGAAGCTGCTCGGACTCTCCGGCGAGACGCCTATAAAGGGGCTGCGCGTCGCCGTTACGGGAAACGTTCCCAAGGGGGGCGGCCTCAGCTCGAGCGCGGCCATGGTGGTGACCGGCTGTTTGGTGGTGCTGCGAGCTCAGCAGAAGGACTTCGCGATCGACAAGAGCGGGCTTGTGCGGCTCAGCTCGACGTGTGAGCAGCTGGTGGGCGTCAACAGCGGCGGCCTCGACCAGGCCGCCAGCGTGTTTGGCGAGAAGGACCACGCGCTCTTCGTCTCGTTCAAGCCGCAGCTCAACGTGAGACCCGTCATATTCGACCAGACCAAGCACCCGTTCGACTTTCTGATCGCCAACAGCCTGGTCGTCTCGAACAAGCTCGAGACGGCCCCCGTGCACTACAACCTCCGCGTGGTGGAGGTTTCCGTGGCGGCGCAGGTGCTGGCGAAGCTGCTCGACGTCGAGATCCCGCTGGACGGCAACCTCAACCGAGGTACCCTGTACGGCGTTCTCACGAGCAAGTTCGGCACCGTCTCCCCGGCAACGCTGCACCAGATGCTGAACATCGTCGACGCCAAGCTGAAGAAGGAGCCGTATACCGAACAAGAAGCTGCGGACATTCTCGGCCTGTCCGTCGCCGAGTTCAAGCAGTCATTCACGTCCGCCTTCCGCGTGCGGCACGAGGGCCTGAAGCTGTACCACCGGGCCAAGCACGTATACGAGGAGACGCTCCGGGTGTTCAGGTTCGAGAGGGCCATGAGCTCCGGCGCCCATCCCCAGGTTCTCGGCGCACTCATGAACGAGTCGCAGGCCAGTGCCGAGACGCAGTACGAGAACTCCCATCCAGACTGCGAGGACCTGTGCCGCATCGCGCGCGCGGCGGGCTCGCTGGGCTCCCGCGTCACCGGGGCCGGGTGGGGCGGCTGCACGGTCCATCTGGTCGAGAAGAACAACGTCCATAGTGTGTTCCGAGCACTCAAGGAACAGTACTACGATGCGCGCCACCCGAACGCGCCCGCTGATGCCCTTGTCGTGACTCGTCCCGGAGGTGGCAGCGCTGTATTCGCCGACATCCACGCACTCCTTCAATAGGGATGTGTGTAACGCTAAAAAATGAACATAATCTAACAAATAATTGAGCGAGCGCCATGCGCCGGTTCCAAAGGTATTGCTATTCGTACGCTTTGCGCAGAACGTCCAGAGCGCTCTGCACAATAATCGCTAGCCTACTCGTCTGCAGCGCACCATCGTCTTAATCCACCTAACCCTTTGGTCATCGCGCTCACAACGGAAGACGCATCAGAGCCGGCGACGCACAAGCACCAGCGGTAAGCCACGGCAGCAATGCAGGATGCGGACGGGCTGAAGAGCGCATTGGAGGCCGCTGTGCGCGAGCTGAACTCGCGCAAGCCCATAGCCGATGAAGCCATGCTCTCACAATTGAAGCCCGTCACAGCCGTGAGCTGGGATCCCGCTTCGACCGAGAGCGTAAGGAGTTCGATCAGCGAGATCAAAAACAAGGACTGGCAGGAGGCACTGAGGTCGCTTGTTGATGCCACTAGAGGCACGTCTGCGCCAGACGGAGCCGAAGACGCGGCTGCGAGCGAAAAGCTCAGATTCGACGCACGCATCAGATGCATCAGAGCACTGACCCGCATTGTGAGCCGGGAGAAGCTCTGGGCAACCCGAATTCTGGCACAAAACTGCGAGGAGCTCTCCGACAAGGCCTGCGAGACGGGAGCAAGAGAGCACTTGGACGAAGCCGCCAACGTCATACGCCAGGCATTCAGAATAACGGTCAACGACCACCAAGCCGAGGAGCCGAAGCAGGGCCGCACGCGATGCTGCTACGATATTGCTGTGGCGCTCGTGCGCGTCTATGTGCGCCTCCAAGCGTACTCGCTTGCTGAGGGGATCATGCATGCTGTTGATCAGTACGCCGTGAATCTCCCTGAGCTCTCTGCTTCTCCGTGGAAGACGCAGGTCCAGTTCCTCTTTTACAAGGGCACCTTCTACTTCCACGAACAGAAATATACTAACGCCGTAGACTGTCTGGACCGAGCTCTCGCAGCCGCGGAGTACCTGACACCGAACCAATTCGAGTGCATCATGCTGTACAATATCACGGCGTCGTACCTGGCGCTCAACCGCACCCCATCAGAGAGCACCTGGTCCGCGTTGCCGCGGCTGCAAAACCTTCTGCTGCCACTCATCGATAGTGCCCGAGCCGGATGCTACGAGGGGTTCAGCGAGGCGCTCAAACGACACAGCGACATTCTGCGTCAAAACCGACTGTACTTGGCGTGCGACACGATGGTGGTCAGGCTCAAGCTCAACCTGTTGCGGCGCGTGTGGGAGCTCAGCGGCCGGCCCAAGCGGCTTCCGATTCAAGCATATGCTGACGCCTTGATGATCGCCAAGCTGGCCCCTGATGGTATCTCTACAACGCAAGCGGCCGAGTTCTACATTGCTCAGTACATAATGAGAGGGGAGGTGAAAGGATACATACACCACAAAATGGCGCTGCTGATGCTGAGCAAAACAAGGCCGTTCCCCACGCTTGTGACGTACGGCGCCGACGAGCAGTAGAGCGGGCGGATCCATTGGCGAAGCTAGTGGAGGTCTCTGAAAACGGGTTGCGACAACTTCCTTAAGATCATGATCGTCTGATTTTAGTCTCCCTTAATTTTGTACAGTAAATGAATTTACAAGCAAAGGCATTCGACCAGTCTGGTCATGCACGCATTTAGCACGCTAGTCAGTGGAGGTTGGCTTTCCGTCTTAGTTGCTGTCCTCGTCCTCATCGTCGTCGTCGTCGTCGTCTCCGTCTTCTTCTTCCTCCTCTGCCTCTATGTAGTCGATCGTCTCCTTAAACTTCTCCCGCATCACAGCATACAGGTTCTCGCCGTTGGCCTTGATCAACCGGCCGCATTTCTTGCGTGCATACTTGGACTTCCAGGTGTTGTGGTTCTGGGCCGTGAAGATCAGCGAGTGGTTGTGGAAGCGCCGCACCGCAGACTCGTCGGAGCTCGACGGGAACTGTCGCAGCGTGTCTTCGGGACCAACGAAGCACACAATGGCAGAGAGTCGATCCCTGAGCTCCCTGTGCGCGGCTGTCTGGACCGCGTAGCCGTAGGCCTGGCCCGCGCCAATGATGACGATTCTGCGTGCCTTGAAGAACTTGATGGTGTTCTCGCAGATCGTGGCCACGAGCTTGGCTGGGGTCGTCGATTCGAGAGGAGTGAGGAACACGTCCACTACGCCGTAGCCCTTCTTGATTGCCCACTTGATGTACTTGGCGACAGGATTGGCGACGACGGACTCGTCCGGCCTGATGCGGCCCGTGATTGGGTCAGTGTGAGCCCAGATCAGCGACGGGCCGTGGAACATGACCACAATGCGGTCCTGCGAGTAGATGTCTGGCGTGGATAAGATCTCGGAGTCGATGGGCGGTGCTCGCAGCAACGGCAGCCTGGCGAAGGAGTAGGCGCGGCCGAGAGAAACGGCCTCGTTGTCGCGAACCACGTTGAGCAGCGAGCGCAGAACAGGGAGCTCGTCGTACTTGTAGAAGGAAATACTGTCAACGAACTCATCGCGCGCAGGGTCATCGGCCGAGTCCGCTGCCGCGTTGTTGGCCCCTTCAGAGCTGGCGCTTGAGTTGGGGCCATTTTTAGACTTGTCTGACTGCGGCTGCTGCGACTGCTGCTGCGACTGCTGCTGCTGCTGCTGCTGCTGCTGCTGCTGCTGCGCCTGGCCGGTTCCAGCCGAAGATGCAGCGTCGAGGGATGCTTTGTTACCCTGCGCAGCGGCGCCCGAAGACGCACTAGCCGGAGAGTCGTCAGTCTCGCCCTCGCGCGCGTGCTCGGCCTTTTCGCTGAGTTTCTGCTGCTGGCGATTGTAAGCCTCGATTTCGGGCTCGAACTTGATTGTCGGGGGGCCCATGCTTCGCCAGTAGCGGGACTGCGTCGCCTTGACAGCGGCAAATACCTCGAGCGCGGCATCGCTCGCCAGCGAGCTAGTGGCCTTCCCGGGTGGATCGCCGAGCAGTGTTTTGGTGATCGCGAGCGCCGATCTGGAGATCGCGTCGAGATTGTAGCCGCCCTCGAGACACACAACGACCTTCCCCTCGGCGAGCGACATGAGCAGGTGGAGCATGTGCTGGTAGCCCTGGGGCGAGACGTGGCAGCCGCCGATGGGGTCGCCGTGCGCGGCGTCGAACCCAGCACTGACGATGACCAGATCGGGATCGAACTCGGACGCTATGGGCATGATGATTTTGTGGAAGGCCGTGATGTAGTCGCCGTCGCCCATTCCGCTCTGAGACCATGGTATGTTCACGGAGTACCCCTCGCCTTTGCCTTCGCCGACCACGTCGGCACCGCCGAAGTTTGTGCCCGGGTAGAATGTGCCGTTGTCGTAGCGGTGAGTGCTGACGTACAGCACGCGGTCGTCGTTGAGGAATGCGCGCTGCGTACCGTTTCCGTGGTGTACGTCCCAGTCGTAGATCAGAATTTTCTTGACGCGGTCGGGGTAATTCTCCAGCATCACCCGCGACGCGATGGCGACGTTTGCGAAGAGACAGAACCCGGCGGCATTGCCGGGCTCTGCATGGTGCCCCGGCGGACGAATGACGGCCAGGGCGTTCTTGACAGTGCCTTCGACGACGCCCTTGCAGGCCTCAATGGCGCCGCCGGCGCTCAAGCGCGCGGCTTCGTTGCTGTCGTTGTTGAGGTAGATGGAGTCTCCCCGGTCGATCTCGTACTGCAGCTCTTCGAGCCGCATGCCGGCGGTGCTCTTGATAAAATCTATCATTTTCTGGGTATGCACGAGCATGAGCTCCTCCTCGGTGGCCTGGCGTGTGGGCAGTTTCTGCATGAGGTCGCCGAGATGCTCGCTTCCTTGCAACGTCTCATCTTCGATGAGCCCGGCCTCCGCGATCGCCCTGTATATCCTGAACGTGCGGCGCGGGTCCTCAGGATGGGGATCGATGTATGAAATGGGGTCGGCAATTGGCCGCGAGTGGTAGCGCATGCGTACGTCGTACGCTATGCCTGTCTTTTTGTTGTAGAAGTTGAGTTGCGGGGCGCACTTCGGCACGATGATGGCGTGGCCATTATCGGCCGAGTCCAAAGGCTCCGACTTGACGCCCGGGACGGCCCCGTCACGATGCTCGGACTTGACGACGAAATCCTCCTCCGCGACGCCATCCGAGGAAGCTGCTTCGCCTGGCTCCTGCTTGAATCTGAGTTCGGCTCGAAGGGTTTTGTTGCCGTTTTGCGGCAGCGATTCGGACGCCCGACGCTTCAGGTGCGCGCCCTCTGCACCGGCAGAATCGACCCCCCAAGCAGCCATTCCTCTCTCGGGACAGAACTGCGATGAAAGTAGAGTAGTGAGCGAGAGAGGGCCTGCCTAACCCTGCGCGCACTTCCTGGGATGTGTAACATGTCTTTTTGAGGTGAGAGGCCATAGGTTTGGTGTGCACGCCAAGTCTGCGAACCTCAATCTCTCAAGACCTGGAGAAGGGAAGTGGCACGAAGCGAGGCGCGCCGTTCAGCCTGAAGGCCCCCATCTGGCGGGCCCTTTCGACGAGTGGTGGATCAAGTCGCTCGAGCAGCGAGTATTTACGAGTTAATGCAAGCTATGCCTCCTAAAGGTAGGCCCCAATTACCGCTCGCCATGCACGCGCCCTGGACTCGATGCCAACTCTGAGCGCGAGCTGGCTCCATCGCCGCATCAGGCATGCTGGCACCTGATTCCGGGGGGCGGCCACAGCATCCGTCCACAGCCACGAGACCCGTCCCCCTAGCTATTACCGAGGGCCCAGAATAGCTCTGCCTGTGAATTACCATTGCTCACGCGACATGTGGGCTGAGCAGCTGCACAGAATCCCGCAAACACGTTGCCCTCCACACTGGCCGTACCTGTTGGGAGTTATCGCGACACATGTTTCTGTTTTGAGCGGCACATGGCCTCTGTGTATTTTCCCCTGCCCACACCGGTATTAGACTTAGTAATGCGAGAAGGTAAGCTAGCTGGTTCGGGTGTGGATTACGCCGTGATTACTGCGCAAGATCCGCCGCCCTCCCCCACGCCCTACGGACATGAGAAGGCGAGCTAGGCAAGTGGCACCTCCTGTACGAGTGCCACCGCGTAGCCAGGCACTCGAATTGGACGGGCGATGTTCGACATAGCGAAGTTTTCGGTCGAGATCGGCCTTGAGAAGGTCTGTCGGATCCCATACTCGTCGGGCTCCGTGTACTGCCGCTGGAACGTGCTGGATTCCCCGCGGCCGGACGCGCACGGCCGCACGAACAGCGCCAACATTGAGAAGGACCAGGCAGCGCTGGACTACACGGCGACGTTTCGCCAGCGCATTGGACTGCGCACGCCCTCGAAGTACTTGAGGAGCAGTGCCTTGCGCATTGAGGTGATGTGGGAGCCCATTGGCGGCCGCGCGGTGAACATCGGAACGTTGAACCTCGATATGAGCCAGTTTGCGCGGCCGAACAAACCGACGCAGACCTACTACTCGACTTTCCACAAGCTGAGTGGCTCTCAAGGGGAGAAACATCGACACAGCGACAAACAGAAGGATGCGCATAGCGAGGCCAGCAGCAATAGTCATGCACTAGCCCACAGCCAGTCGGCTCTGGGCTCCGATCATGGTTGCAGCTACCACGCCAACGAGGTCTACGATAAGTCAATGCTCTATCTTTTAAAAGGCGCAAAGAATAACTGTCTGCTGAATGTACGGATCAAATTAGACTACTTATCTGGCACGCAGGACTTCAAAACGCCAGCCTTCGATGGCCCTGCCATGGCGAACAGCATCGACGACGCTACGGGACTCGAGAACGAGTCTCTTAGCGATCTGCATGGATCACAGCGAGCGCGAGAACGCCTGCGTCGTCTCAAGAATGCGGTGTTCGAGGACCTCATGAACAGGGATTCATCACGTGCGCAAATAAACGGAGACTGCGATTGGCTGGACTTCGACAGCTTCCTGATGTGTAATCATGTTAGGGTCACGTCGAGCGATTTCGAAAAGGAGTTTGAGCGCCATGGGATACAGGACGTGGGCGCTTCAAGCTTCGAAGACCACAAAAAGGGTACCCCTTTTTTGGAGACTGACATAAGGGAGAACTTTGTGAACTGGAAAGTCATGCACGCTTGATGAGTGCCAATGGAGGAGGTCATAGTCTATCTGATTTTGCATTCAAAAAAGCTTTAGGCCAGCTTCGGCTTGAGTTTATCGAATTTTCCGGTTCTAGTATGTACTAGTGGGCTTAACATCAAGGTTATCTGCGTAGGCGCACTCTGCCCTTGCGACTGACTGTGTTCTGCACAGCGGAGTATGGGTGGGGCGGGGCACATATGGGCGCGTAATAGCATGTTCACATGACCCACTTGATGACAGTGGGTCGCAAACAATGGGTGGCACTATGCGTCGGTAAGTCATGTGAAGCTATCACATGTGGCATTTGATGCGGGGTACCATTCATATGGTCAAAATTATCATAACGTATGGTGCCAGGTCCCGATTGACTGCGCGCATATATAAGTAGGACCAAAAGACGCGCACCCTTTCCGATCGCCGTCAAAACTGTGCACCATTGTTTCCGTTCGCCTAGCTATTCACACTTGCTGTTGAACTGCTTTCCTAACGCTATCCCCAACGCCACGAACCTTGCTGCTCTAATTTATTGCGATGGTAACTGGCCTTTCCGCTAGCGACATTGGCATCTTCTTTGGCCTTTTAGTAGCGGCCTTCCTGGCCTGGCCCTTCTTCTACGTCAATGTTATATATGCTCGCAAATCGAAGAAGTACGGCTGTGCCCTACCAGAAGTTGATTACGCCTTCCCAAATGGTATTCCTGAGGTCCTAAGAATTCTCAAAAGCTTCCGTGCCGACACGCTGCTCGAGTACATGACTGGGACGTTCGAGAAATTCGACGTCACTACGGGCCTTCAAAGTGTAGCCGGCATGTTCTGGCTAGGCACTCTTGAACCGGAAAACATCAAGACGATTCTTGCAACTTCGTTCAGTGACTTCTCTCTTGGCTTCCGCTATGATGCCATGTATGGTCTTCTTGGCAAAGGTATTTTCACTCTGAGTGGCGATGGCTGGAAGCACAGCCGCGCTCTGCTGCGCCCACAGTTCAGCCGTGAGCAGGTCTCGCATCTCGACTCCATGCACCGCCACATCAACTTGCTCCTGGAGCACTTCAGGAGCGAGACGCCTATCGACGCTCAGGCTCTGTTCCATCTGCTCACTATCGACACGGCCACGGAGTTCCTCTTCGGAGAGAGCACACACACACTTGACCCGGCTCTTTCCAACCAGGGTCTACCGGGCCCGCGTGGTCTGGTGACCGGCGTCCAGTTCGCTGAATCGTTCACCTATAGCCTGGAGGTGCTCTCTCTCCGTGTGATGGCCGGGCCCATGTGGTGGGCTGTGTGGACTCCGAAGTTCTGGCGTGCGTGTCGCGTGTGTCACAACTTCATCGACTACTTCGTCCTGAAGGCACTCGCGAACCCTATGGAGAAGGGCCAGGATGCTGACCGTTACGTCTTTATCCGTGAGCTCACGAAGGAGACCAGTGACCCAGTCGCGATTCGTGACCAGGCCCTCAACATCCTTCTAGCTGGTCGTGACACCACTGCTGGTCTTCTCAGCTTCACCACATATTACCTTGGTAGATTTCCTGAGATTTACCAGGAACTTCGCGAATCGATTATCAACCAATTCGGCGAGACTGACAAGGAGACCCCGTCGTTTGAGCAGCTTAAGCAGAACAAGCTGCTGCAGAATGTCATTCGGGAGGTCCTTCGTCTCCACCCGAATGTGCCTTTGAACTTCCGCACTGCCATTCGCGATACCACCCTGCCCACTGGGGGTGGCCCGCAGCACGACCAGCCCATCTTTATTCCTAAGGGCCAGAATGTGTTATACTCCACCTACGTCATGCAGCGTGATGAGCGTTTCTGGGGTCCGGACGCCAAGCTGTTCCGCCCCGAGCGCTGGAATGAGCAGCGCGAATCTGTGTCCTCGGGCTGGGACTACATCCCTTTCAACGGTGGCCCGCGCATTTGCCTTGGCCAACAGTTCGCTCTGACGGAGGCCAGCTATACACTCGTTCGGATCTGCCAGGAATTCTCTAGGATTGACGTCATTCACCCAGACGTGACCGACACCAATGTACACCTAGAACAGAAGATGCGTTTGACCAACTCTGTCGGAGGTGGCGTCATTGCCAAGTTCATCAAATAAGCTTTGTCGATTATTTTGGGAACCTTATATAGTCTGTCTTAGAACTAACATCAACTCTACGTGTCTAGCGAGAGCTCACAGAAGGATGATGTTCCCTAATGTTCATACTAGGCTGTCGGCTTCTGTTTACTTTCAGTCTTTAAAAGGCCAATCTGCGAAAACTGTAGGATGCTGAACGGCTGCAAGCTGATTGTGTGCTTACCTTTAAAATTAAGTGAGCTGCGCTCCTTGTGATCACCGCAACATCGCCATCGGTGAACTTACACGTGCGGATCAATTTAGCAGCAATACCATAAGTCCTTATTATTGTAAAATACATAACAACCTCTGACGACTTGAGATTGGAATCAGGGCTTTACCAAAGTATTTGGATCGCGAGCGAGCCAGGAAGAGGCGGCACCAAACCCCTGCGGCTGTAACCATCCACATCGAGCGTCGTATCGGTTGCCGCGGCCCTCGAATTCCACGTAAGAGCAGTTCAGAATAGCGAGAGTCACCAAGGGCAAGGAGGAGTCGGATGCTCGATTGACCACAGTACTGGGCGAATAGGCTGTACGGCCCTGAGGGCGCCCTCGCAAGCGGGAGCGCACACAATAAAGCAAATTACCTAATACACGATCCGAATGCCGACGCTGGCGACGCGTGCGCCTGCTAGTGGATCGTCGGGACCTCACCCTAGTGAACGGGCGACGATTCAACCGTTAATTACTACCCTTGCCCTCATTGAGACTAGTCCTTTCCGTCCTAATCGCTACGGCCTGAAGATATGGCTGATGAGTCCATCGAATTCAGATACAGCCAAAACAAAGCAAGATGAACTCCTCTATGCGGCACAGAGAAGCTCGAAACCAACTAGAAATGGCAGCCCGCTCTGCGAGAATGAGGGCGCGAGCGCAGTTTACACGGCATCTCCGCACGGCAGGCTCCGAAATTCCACGCTGGCATCGCACTACACGGATATTCGCTCGAGCCGGCTTGGGAGTCATCCCTCTAGCGGCACTTCGACGCCGGCTTCGTCGCAGCCGCCGACTCCAACGGCAAAGCCGGCTCTCGAACCAGCTGACAGCTCTTCGTCTATGAACACCGCATCGCTCAGCGGCCACAGGACAAGGAGCAACGGCGCAGATCGCTCGTCACGCACGACGCCGGTCAATTCTGTTCTGGAACTGAAGCGGTTCTTTGGTAAGGGTCGCACTAAGCATGAACACGGGGTCCGGATGGCGCCACGAGAACCCAAGAAAAAGCAGCGTCCTGTGTTCAGCATTTTCGGACTGGGCAAAAAAAAGCAGCACTCCGGCTCTTCATCAAACACCCCAAACCAAACAGCACCGCCCTCGCCGGCCACCTCCATCTTTCATCTTAACCTCCATGGGCACGGTCATCACCACCACCATATTAGCAATTTAGAAAACTCGCACGCGCAGAAGAGCCCTCGGTATCCGCAGCGCCCCCAGACTCAATCCCTGCCGACTCCGCAAAACGATCTGGACCATCTAGTTGTGAAGGGCAAGCCTCCCGCGGACCTGGATCCCAATTTCGTGGTACACGGACCAGATTACGAGGCGGATTGGGATCCATTCCACACTTTTGGACTCACTTCGAGCTCTGACCATATGCCATTTCTCGAGTCAGGCATCACAAAATACGGCGAAGTTGGCCGCGATATGGGAAGTGGTGCAGGAGGCAGTGTGCGCATGATGGAGCGGCCGTCTGACAATAAGCTGTTTGCAGTAAAAGAGTTTCGCGCCAGACGTCCTAATGAAACGCCACAGAAGTATGCGAAGCATATGACTGCAGAGTACGCGCTAGGCGCGGCGCTTCACCACAAAAATATCATCGAGACGATCGATCTCATCAAAGAGGGCGACCGCTACTTTGAGGTCATGGAGTATGGCCCTCATGATTTCTTCGAACTTGTGATGACTGGTGGTATGACTACGCCCCAGATCAACTCGTCATTTCACCAAATTGTAAGCGGTGTTGCATATCTACACTCAATGGGCGTTGCGCATAGGGATCTGAAGTTGGACAACTGTGTGGTGACAGACGAAGGCGTCGTCAAGTTGATCGACTTTGGGTCTGCCATTGTCTTCAAGTATCCCATGTCTCCGCAAATACATCTTGCTCGTGGCATCCTGGGTTCCGACCCTTATCTTGCCCCGGAGGTTTTCCTCAAACACCCATACCAGCCACAATGTGCCGACGTCTGGTCATGCGGTATCATCTACTGCTGCACGTATTTGCGGAGATTTCCATGGAAACTTCCGCAGCGTGAAGACTCTAGTTTCCGCAAGTTTGTGGACAATCCGGCTAACACTGACGGCCAGCATCCCATCCAGGACAAGGCGCAAAAAATTACAGGTCCTTGGAGGCTGCTTCGTCTACTACCCAAAGACTCTAGAGACATCATTGCCTCGGTCCTCAAGGTTGACGTAAGGGAACGTGCCACTGTGAACGACATCCAAAGAGACCCCTGGTTTTCAACCATTAAGGAGATCAGTGTGTTACCCGCGCCTATGCCTGAGAAGGAGACTCGCTGAGGCTCCGCATGTCCGTCGGTTCCGCATGTCCCCTGGTGATCCTATTCTATCTTCGTCAAATTAGCGCCTTCGTAATCTTCTTTGCATGTTTGGGTAGCAGCATGTGCCTTTCGTCAATTATTTTGCATACAAAGTGTTGAAACCAGCTCGATTCGGGATCTGCAAGTTTCCACTTGTAAGAGGCTGGCCAATAAGTCTGGGCTACACAAAATTAGGAAGGAAAGCGGACAGGCTTCTAGAAACTTGGCTTTCTTCAGTGCACTTCTGATTACTTCTGTGAGCATTTGTTTGGCTTATTAGCTTTGGAAGCGACAGTGTCTAATTACTAAATAAGTGTAAATGCGATGCGGAGTATATGCAGAGTATATTCTATACGTCAGAGTGCTACAGGTGCCTGCTGATATAGACGGCTAATCGACTCGCCGTTGTAAACGCGGCGAATCGCCTCGGCAAACAAAAGCGACACGTCCACGACCTGCAAGCGGTCGCCTAGGACTGCTTGGTGCGTATCTTGAGGTACAGAATTAGTCGTGACGACGCGGTCAATGGCACTGTCACGTACTTTCTGTACGGTTTGGCCCGAAAATAGCCCATGCGTGCAGATCGCGACAACTTGTATGGCACCATGGTCCTTAAGAATTCTGGCGGCACGGAGAAGCGTCCTGCCAGAGTCAACAAGATCATCGATAAGTATCGCCACTCGATCGTTGACATCCCCGACAAGAATGGTGGCGTTATTTCTCCGGTCCTGATGTATTAGAGCGAAGCGCATGTGTAGCTGATCCGCCACTTGAGTAGCCCTCTTGGCCCCACCTGCATCTGGTGAGACAATCACAGCGGAATGATATGTGGGAATCACCGTTTGAATGTACTCGATAAGGAGCGGGCGGAAGAGAAGGTTGTCGAAGGGGACGTCGAAGAAACCTTGGTATTGTGGGTCATGTAGGTCCATGGTGATTACATGGTCGGCACCTGCGGTAGCTAGTAATGAGGCTACCAATGAACCGCTCTGGGCAATCCAGCTCCGGAGACCTGTATTGTATTCTGGATTTACAAGCCCTGAGGCTCTGCGAGAGCTCTTTGCTCCGTGGCCTGGAACGAATATATTCTGCATATTGCTGTTGTTCTGGAGATGGCTGAATCTCATGCCGCTAGCACTGGCGCTCGAGTTTCGGCGTTTCTCATTGGAAGGGGTTCTTGGTCGCGTCTCCTCGCCAAAGGTCGCTGCCTTGCGCGGACTTAAAGCATTGCCTGGAGTGGTGGCCGCATGCACTGGCAAGAGCGTAGGCGCTGAGGCCTGTATCGACTGCTTCTGACTCAATTCATGGGTGGTAAGCGACTTGGGGGGATTGACTGCTTTGCGGACGGCCGCGGCCGCATCGAGCTGTCTGCTGTAAGGAAATATCGGTAGTACTGTCGTTACTGACTTGGCCGAAGCGATCTTCAACGCAGACACGACGATCAAAAGTTCCATGAGGCAGTCATTCACTTCTCCATGGCTAGACTGGATAACGAACACGTGTTTGTCTCGTACGCTCTCGTTTATAGCCACCGAAGTCTCCCCGTTGCTGAAGTTCTTGGCCTCCAGAGATACCGGCTCAACGTCCAGATTCCTGCATATCCTGCTGACAAGGTCAGGGTGTGATCGGCCGCCTATTATAACGCATTCTCTCATGATAGATCGTCGGTCCTCAGATGCTGTTATCAAGGCTTGAGGTCCTGTAATCATTTTTTTCTGTGACCGAGGCACGCTAAATGGATTGTAGCGATACCTAGAGATCCTAGGCTAGTGGTATCACGTGGCACATGAAGCGAATCCTAGGGGTATTTCTAGGGGTGATTGGAGGGTAAAGGCTATCAAGCCCCGGCCTCACTTCGTGTCCTAACGGAGATGACCGACTGTTACTGGGAAGTTGGGCTCCAACCTTCTGCCCCAGAATTTTGTGTAGGTGAAGGCAGTTGTGTAGCAAAAACAACATCTCGAAGCTGCATCAGTATTAGTTGGTTAGTGCTTTCGTTATTACTTCTTGGCTCATTTCGCGCATGCATCGTCTCCCTAAGTGCGAACATATAGTCTAAGCTCGTGTATGGTGTGAGTCTGTACACTCAACTTAAATAGCTGCAAAGTGTATACGTCATTGCTAGTTTGCGCTGCCCTCTGTTCCCAATTTGAGATGTCATGACTCGAAATGAGGCGATCCCGATGTTTAGACCGCCACGGCCGACGTCCTGGAGTTGTTAACAAACTAATGCTCCGTCGTAAAAGCACTAACAGAGATGGTGAAATATCGCTCTGCAGTTTAGACGGAATAGAGGTGACAGCATTGGCCTGGCTACCTCAACAACGAAAGATTGCGTTCGCCACGACAGATAATCGTGGCGGGTGGCATCCCTTTAGTCCAAAAGCATCATCAAGAATTGGCTTCTACAACCCTGCAACCGATGCAATGGGATCGTTTATTACAGATCCCTGTCCTCGCGTCTCGAGAATGCTATCATGGAGAGATGGTATTCTCCTCTGCACGCCCATAGGTCTGCTATTCCTAAATTTGACGAGTGGACAAATTCTGTCATACACCAAAGGCAGGATCCCAGAAACTTATGTGGTCACTGATGTTTCAGCTGCTAGCACCGACAGTGTCTGGCTAATCGCGGGCCCACAGAACGGAGCCAAGGCCGAGCTCTTTCACCTCGACCTGAGACGCTCAATCTGCCTTCGTAAGGTCGTAATAGACAACCATGAGCCTGCCTGCGTTGTATCGACACCTATAGGAAAGCATTGCTACAGCTTTTCAAGGAATCACGATTACATTTCCCATCACCACGTTGACAAGGAGCACAACCTCATGGACTCACACCGCCTAACATATATCTCTTTGCGAGATGTGTCCGCTTTGAAGCTCGGCCCAGGAGGGATCCTAATCGTTGCAGCTCGAAACGAGCTTGTGTTGTTCAGCAAACATGGAAGTTTCATTCACCGAAGAGTATGTCGAGCGAAGATCGAATATTTTGATGTTGTTGATGAGTACTTGGTGATGCAGGACGAGAAGCGCCTCTACGCTATCGAAATTCGGAAAATCGTGTCAAAAATTCCGAACGTTGCGTAAAATCATTGTGCCATAAATTCGTTGTCATATAAATCTAAAATCTGTTCTGTCAATACTAATACTTTGAAAGGTGTGCGCAAGGGAAGGTGGAGATTAAGTCATTCAAATCTTACCCTCAAGGGAGAGCCGCTCCAAGAGGCCCTCAGTTTGAGTCTTCGATTTCGGATCAAAGAAAGGACGTTCGGCCGTGCTCAGCGTGCGAAGCCCGGTGCGGGGCTCGACCTTGCCAGTCAAGTTGTACAGGTCGATGATAGCAGAGTGGTAAGTGCTTCTGTTGTCCCAGATCGCTAGGTCGTTCGAGTTCCACTTGAAGCGCAGCTGAATTTCGGGGCTTTGATACAGCAGGTCCGACAGGTACTGCTTGATCAAGTCACTTTCCTCCTGGTTCACACCAAGAACACGGTGAAAGTGCGACCCAATAGCAAAAATCGATTTCCAGCCAGTGGTGGGATTGGTACGCACCAAGGGGTGAATGGCTAATTGCTTGTCCCCAACATTTTCAGGGGCTCCGCGCTGGCCCGTGTACAAGGGAACGCCCTGGTGGCCAGTGGCCTCCTTAAACAAGGGCTGATAGAATTCTCCCTTAAGAGTCTCGAGATAGGCTAGGAAACTTGGGGACACCTTCTCCGCAAGAGCGTAGCCGTTGGCCCATAGAGTATCGCCACCAGCTCCACCTACGGGGCCACCCCCGCTACGGCTCAACTCATCTTCCGTTCCATTGCCGCTCGGGGTTTCCACCATACGCAGCATGGAGAAGCCTGCAGGGATGGGCTCGAATGTGATGTCGGAGTGGAAAACAGTATCGGTACCGCGAGACCACTTGCGTCCACTTTCTGCGCTGTAGAGCCTTGCGCGCAGCTGCGAACTCAGCAGGGTCACTTCAGGGTCGATCTTTCCACTGTCTTTAAGGACACCACCAGCTAGTGCTGTGGGGTGGATGTGCAAGCCACTACTCGAGGGGTTGCCGGCCTTCTTACCCAAAGCTAGAATCAATTTTTTCTGCGTGGGAATATCGATGTCCCGTTGATCACGGAAGAAGACTACGCCCCTTTCCGAAACAGTGGCGGCCAAGTCCTGCAACAATTGATCATCTTTCAAAATGTCAGTAACTTTGGCGTTTTTGTACTCGCGACCAAGGCGAGGCGTGACCTCGACATACTTGTACTTTTTGTCAAGTTCTCCGCTGGATCGAACCGGGGTGTAAGAGCTCAAGTAGGAAGGTCCTTCTTCGGGCTTGTCAAAATAAGGCGAGGGGCCCTCAACTTTGACGTTTGCTGCAGGGAAGTCGAAAGGCTCCTTGTTCTCGTGGTGGAATACAAAATTAGCAACCAGTCCACTGGCACTCCTAGCTGCATGTTCCTTCCCTGACTCGCCTCGCGCACTCAAAACAGGTGCATTTTGGTCTTCAATAGTTGTTGCCAACGTAGCAGTAGCTGTAGGAGGCACCATTGTTGCAAATTGATGAAGATATTTGCTGCAGACAACAATTTACGGAATACCTGAGGACATATATACTGGGCGGCCAGTTGCGTAACATACTTGCCATTCTTGTGGCATCTCACGTGTCGATTGCGTGATGGTTTTACAAGCTGTGCGCTTTAAAGAAATTTCGACGAATTTAGCTGTGAAATTTGGAGGCTCTCAACAAAACGCTATTGAAGACACATTGCGGAGGTCTTGGCCTTCGTACGATGCTATAAGCTTAGTGCCGATAGAGGTTTTGAATGCGCCCTGCATGCAGCCTCCTTTCTACCCTAGCCCGTATGCATGTTCTCCACGCCGACTCGGACAGTCCGTTACATCAGATGATCAAGATATTTTCACCTATGACTCAGCGATGCTGGAGCAAGACATGGGGTGAAGTTAATCGGCACACGTGGTGAGAGAGCCTCTTTCTTGATCACGTGCCACAGCGATGTCGGTCGCTGCTCGGCCATCACCGTTGGAAAGCAGAACTGCTTTGTTTGTAAGCACTCCTTGAACGCCCCCCTTTCTAAAGTGGGCATTGATACCCCTCCCCCCCTCTTCGAAGTGGGCGTTCGCCCCCTCTTCGCAGCAAGATTTGTTGAGTCGACCAAACGTTCATTAAGTCCCACCTCATACACCCAACCGAATCTTGGCATGCGGTGGCCAATCTTCCCCTCATTGTAAATCTAAGTCACCGTTATTCTTCAAAGACAAATTAGAGGAGCATGGAGGCAGAAAAATCGTGCTCTCCACGTTTCTGCGATACTACTCACCACAGGCAGTTTTTGAAAGACCGTTGATTACAAAATTCCTAGCTGCTCAAATATATTCAAATACCACACTAAAGCTGTCCCCTGCATACCCCTACGCCCTCGCCTCGTACAGGCTGCAGCAGACAGTTCAAGTCACAATTCGAAGATGTTTCTCAGCAATCTTGCTTGCCCCACCCAAGTTTAGGTACAAGGCGCTTACGTCAAAGGCAGGCGCCGCCCTGTCACACATGAGAAACGCAGACTCGCATGGCTAATAATCTATTGTATAGGCACTAGATCACCGAAATTGCGCATTGCAGCTTGATGTCATCTTGTACTAGTTAACGATTGGCGTCAGACCGTTATATAAATGGCTCCTCTTGCGAAAAGTCGCATTGCGGTACGCGCGTCGATCGACGCACGCGCCGCACAGGGCCATGCTCTTAGCAAATCGGCGGCTGCGCTGCGGCTCAAACCCAGACTTGTCTGTTAATCGTTTTGTGTAGACCCTCGACTTTGTGCTGGGCTCCCCAATCATAAGATACACTTCGAGAGTCATCACGTGAGTGAAAGCCTAGCCTGCAACGGCCAGATCAAAAAACCGGTAGAGGCGAGAGCAGGGTTGAAGCGTATTGTGAACGATATATCGCGTGGAAGATAAGACGAGGGGCGGGCATGTGAGGCCTGGGACCAACTCTGGAAGCGTGGCAATTCTGTTTAGTCTGCCAATCTATGCTCTTTGTAGTATCAGCGACATCGCTTAAGATTGAGTGTATGACGACGGCATGCATGTAATGTTTTTTGATTCTCCCACCTGGAAACCCCGCAACGGATAAATTTTCGAGAAGTATTTCACAACTCGTGTTGGCGGCTGTATCGAGGTTAGGGTCTTTGATATGCATACGAGATAATAGATCGCACTTAGCGATCGTTACACCTTTGCAACCTTGAGCGTCTATATAAATATCCCTCATTCTCGGACAAAGATGTTCATCGGTAGACTCTTTCCAATTTACAAGTCAGCTCACTCAACACTCAGATTTCCTCGCAATCTTCGCACCATGGTCACAGGCACGATGAACGCAGCTGTGGTCACTCAGTTTGGCAAGCCCCTCGAGGTCAAGAAGGTTCCCATCCCCCAGCCTAGAAAGGATGAGGTTCTAATCAAGGTTGCATACAGTGGCATCTGCGGCACTGATCACCACGCCTGGAAGGGTGACTGGCCTGTCAAGCCTCCTCTGCCTTTTATCCCTGGCCATGAGGGTGTTGGCCGTATCGTTCAGGTGGGCGATGAGGTGAAGCACCTGAAGGTCGGAGATCTCGTTGGTGTTCCATGGCTATACAGTGCCTGTGGTCACTGTGAGCAATGTTTCGCCGGCTGGGAGACCCTCTGTGGCGATCAGAAGAACGCTGGCTACAGCGTAAATGGTACCTTGGCCGAGTACGTCATCGGCGACCCGAACTACGTTGCGCGCGTTCCTGAGGGTGTTGACCTTCCGCACGTGGCTCCTGTTCTCTGTGCCGGTGTCACTGTTTATAAGGGTCTCAAGCAGACCGAAGCCAAGGCGGGCCAGTGGGTGCTTGTGAGCGGCCTCGGAGGACTGGGACAACTCGGTGTTCAGTTCGCTAAGGCTATGGGATTCAATGTTATTGGTGTTGATATCGATGATGAGAAGCTCGCTGCGGCGAAGAAGCTCGGTGCTGAGTACGCGTTCAACGGCAAGACTCAGGATATCGGCAAGGAGATCAAGAACGCAGTTGGTGGTGTGCACGGATGCATTGTCACCGCGGTCGGCCGCGCCGCCTTCGGTCAGGCCCTCACGGCGATCAGGAAGCGCGGTACCATGGTCTGCATTGGCATCCCGCCTGGCGACTTCCCTCTCGACATCTTCAACACTGTTATGAACGGCATTACGGTGCGTGGCTCAATCGTCGGAACCCGTATTGACATGATGGAGGCCCTGGAGTTCTTCCGTGAGGGCAAGATCCACAACGAGATCCAGCTCGATACGATCCAGAACGTCGACAAGGTTATGCAACTTATGGACCAGGGCAAGCTGCCCGGCCGCGTCGTTTTCGACTTCACTAAGTAGACCACCTCCGTGGCTTCAGATTATTTAAGATACCGCAGAAATCGCACGGATCATAAGTAGTCTCTTCAATAGTTATGTTTATCGTTAGTTATGTGACTTGATGAGCTAGTAAGGTACGCAATTGAGCTGGAAGCGTGTAGCCTACCGAGCCATGTCTTGATGACTATTGGCCCTTCGAAAGTTGGCGGCCTAATGGAATCAAGCTCTCAGTGAGCTCATTTCGAAGCCCCCTCTACTACTGGCCAGTAAAGGCTAGCTGGGCGATTTGAGGTTAGACGATGACATTATCCTTGCCAAAATACGACAAATGAGCGGGGACAGCACGAGGCAGAGATTGATCAAATTTTAGTCAAGCTTGTAAACGCAGTAGCTAGGCAAGTGTGATCAGAATCACTATGTTTACAGTGTTATATGTAGGCCCCCCTACTATCAAACTACATTCGTGGGATTTGCTTCAAATGCGGTTAGCGAAAAGGGCTGCGCGTTCTTCCCAGTACTGATTGCCCCACTGCACTTATTCTAGCAGCGACGCATGAAAAAGGATCATCTGGGTGTTGATGAGAAGAGAAAAACCAAGCGCGCGCGAGTTCGTAAGGTGTGGAGGTCACGAGTTTAGGGTTGAGGTGACTGCCTCCTGCTCACCGTTTGCTTATGGCTGGTACGCATTAGCTACCTCTACGCCGCGCGACGGCGAGTCCTCGCCAAAATTTGTCGATAGACAAAGAGTTGAGAGACCAAATTTGCAAACAGCGAAGTTGATATACATTTAAGAAGCCTTTTGAACCTAATGTTACGCATTCGAGATAGACGCCAAGCGTCAAGCACCCCCTAAAGAAGAGGCCAATGAGCTAGGGTTAGATCTGAACGCCTTCGAAGCCTCGAAGACCCCCCACCAATGTCGCTGCTGAAAAGGTTCATACCAAAGGGCCCGAACTTGGAGATCTTCAAGTTTGCTGTGTGCATCACAGCGCCCATCTTCTTGATGCTCTATGTCGGCAACAACACTCATAAGAAGCTGAACATAGACGATTTCTGGCCCGACCCCAACCGGCTCAATCAAATCCCTAAGGATCGAGTCGAGCTAAAACTGGAGATAGAGCGCTTGCGCCAGGAGCGTGCTGAGCGGCGCAAGCGACGAGAGGAGCGGGCGGCTCTTCATCCCGAAGTCGCGGAGCTATCGCAAAGCGACGAGGCAGCGCGAGACTAAGCCCAAAGAAATCTGTATATATTTTAACGACCGAACAGCCTGCTTTGATGTATATCTTTTACGCATCCGTCCAAGCACCCTGCCTCTATCTTGCTCAACTGCTGTCTCCAATTTGACGGAATTTGTGAGCACACAGCTGAAAGTGCACACACGTATGTGCCTACCGCGCTCCTTCCCACGTTGAGGCCATTCGCTGACATAGGCGCCGTACCCCCCCTTACCATAAACACACAGTCCGAGCGACCACCCCAGACGGAAAGATGTCCCTCGAAGTTGACGCCGAGGCGCAGACGACGCAGCCGAATGCTGCGCCAGCAGAGTGGGGCATTTTGAAGCGACTCAGCGAGTCGTCTCATCCCATTGCGGTCATATTCTTCATCGCTCTGCGTCTTGCCCCATTAGCCGTGTACGTCTTTGGGTCGTGGTTTGTGGGCAACTCCGTGTTGATATTTATCGTAGTCGCACTGTTGGTGGCTGCAGACTTCTGGAACGTGAAAAACATCAGTGGACGACTGCTGGTGGGCTTGCGGTGGTGGAACGAGACTTCCTCGGACGGGACGTCAACATGGGTCTTCGAGACCGCCGACCCCCAAAGATACATCAATCCTATCGACTCTAAAGTGTTTTGGATTCTCCTGTATGCTGTCCCGGCTGTATGGGTGTTCTTCGGATTGCTGGCAATCCTCAAGTTCAACGTTATGTGGCTCCTCGCCGTTATACTTGCGCTTGTTCTGAGTCTCACGAACACGTTCGCCTTCAGTCGCTGCGATAAGTTCGCCAAAGCCAACAACATCATTGGACAGGTCTCCTCTAGTATTTTCTCGCGCGTCTTCGGTTCCCTGGGCTCGCGACTGTTCAAGTAAGGCCCGTGCAAGGGGGAGGGGAATATCAATAAATAGTTGTTATGTACAGTACTCGCATGCCTGCTAAGTTTACTGGCTGCGAGATCTGACCAGTTTCATGATCGTTTCGGTGCTTTGGCGATCCTCTATCTTTTCACATGTGTCCAGGAGGACCTTTAAATGCTGTCGGGTCCATCTTTTGAGGTTCCTCGCAGATTTGATGAGAATTATGGCCTCTTCGATCTGCCCACAGACCGCGAGAAGCTCAACAAGATCTCTAGCGAACTGGAAGTCAAGGGCGTTTCGTTCCTCTAAACTGAGTCTTCGGAACTGGGGCAGCCTCCGCCACTGCCCACGTTCCGACCAGACATTGCGAGCAAATTCCAAGTCCTTGAACTTGATAGCGGCTTTGATTGCCAGTCGATATAGGTGCTGGTCTCTTTCGAAAGTAAGAGTGCTGGGTGATGCTGCTGGAACTCCGTCTATCCCAGTCGCGGAGACAGCGTCGTGCTCTGAGTCCTCTGGCATGAGCAGCTGGGTGTGTTTCCTTTCGTCCACTGGGAAGCGGGTATACTTTCTGTATCGGCGTTGAAACTCGCTAATATTATCGCCAGAATCGATCGCAACTTGCAAGTAGTTATGCAGAATGGGAGATGTAGCTTTAGAAGCCTTGCTTCTATTGAGCAGAGCTTGCGCATTAGTCTCCGCGTAGTATTCGAAGAGCGCACTGCTTTCATGCAGCACAATGGAAGGGGTCAGGTCAATTGTGGGAAGGAAAGGGATCGAGTGCTCTGCGAGATGGAGGGAACCCTCTTTGGCAAAACTTGCCATTATGTTGGCTCGGATGATCTTTCCACTTGGAGTCGAAAGTATGCGTGACGGACCGGGTCTCCAGTTCTTGTAAGCCGAGAAAAGACAATTCAACGCGAAGTTGTCGACGTACTGCGGCGAGGTCTCACTCAGGTTGCGAATGAGCGCTCGAGCAAGTAGGACTTCTCCTGCGTTGCCACACAAATAGAGAAGAGAGCGGAAACTCTGCAAATTGGCCTTGAAGCCGCGATCTCGCGCTTCCATGAAAAGGTCCCAGGCCATTTGCTGTGTCTCCTCACTGCGAGCGCACGCGTAGACAACGTAGTTGTAGGTCTCTTCGTTAGGCTCCAGCGGGTAGGGGCGCCGCTCTTTCATCTCTTTCAAGAGGTCGAGGCACCGATTGACCTTGTACTGTTTGGCGGCGCTCAGGATCATAGAGTTGTAGAGCTTTGTGTCTGGCCGGGAATCGATAGACCAGTATTTGAGATTGTCGAAGACTTTTTCCGCCTGTTCGTGCTTGCCGTGCTGTATGAAGGATTGCACAGCACAGCTCATGAGAGGTACCGTGGGCTTGAGGCCTCCCTTCTGCATGGCCTTGATTACGCCGATGATCTGCTCGGGGTCCGAGCCCACTTTGAACAGAGCCTTAGCTAGGTGACCGTATGAGTAGGCGGTGGGCGTCTCACAAGTGTCAAAAATGCGCTGCACATCTTCGACGCGACCACCCTCGGCGTGGCCCGCCATGAGCTGATCTTTCACAAACTGAGTTTTCATTTCAGTCGGAACAATGCGTTCGAGCCTGTCCGCATATATCGCTTTGCTTTTCAGCGGTATGATGCGAACCAGCTCCTCCACGTCTCGGAGAGGAATTGAGTCCGGAAGAACTGGCAACTTTGGCAGTAGGCGTGACCAATTAGTGGCCTTAGTTTGCGAGAATAGCGCAAGCGCGTTGGCTCCGCTAGGCGCTGGTGTATCAAGCAATTTCATAATTGAGCTCGGCACTGCTGAAGAGCGAATTTTTGGAGCGGGAATGATAGGTTTGCTCACGTCTAGCTCCGTAAGCTGCGATTCCAGCGCAGTGAGTTGAGCCTGAGTGGCTTCTCCAGACAGTGTTGCATTCTCTTTGGTTGCCAAATCTTTTTGCGCCCGATTGTCCTTATCAATTTTCAGCTTATCTCTAAGTGTTTTCTGATGAGCTTTGAGGCTTCGCAACTGTGCATCTAAGTCAGCCAGTTCCTGCTCGCGGCGGCCGTCGCTTCGAGCCCAATTCCCTCTCTCAGGCCATGAGCTCAGTACGCTTGTACCCGACGAAGGAATGTGGATCGACCTTGCAAGCGAGGCGCTCCAGCGGAAGACGCGTGCCATCCCAGCCAGATACCTAGAGACCGCTGAGTATCTTGAAATGGCGCTGCACTGAAATTTTGAACAGGCACGTGATAGATATCAGTACACACCGCTTCGACCTTCTTGAAATCTCTATAAAGAGAATGTCTTGGCTCGCGCATATCCTTCATGGAGCTCTCAAATACCGTCTTCGGTAAGAGACGCCTTCAGAGGTCGTCCAATATGACTTCTAGAGAATCTTTTTGAGCATTGAGCATCAAAGCTTGAGTGAAACTTAGCCCCACATGTTGAAGCGGCTCGTCCCAAGCGGGATTGACAGCTAATCTCCTCACGCTTTGATGTTTTAAGAATTTCTACGTATTTGCTTAAACCAGGGCTCTTTCCACGAGTTTACGCGTCTTTTGCGACGAGGTGGCTCGAGCGTGTGCGCAAATGAACGGCGAACATCCGAGACTGCCCGTTACTGCACAGTGGGAGTGGCGCATGCTGTAGGCGGGAGAGGGGTTAGCATTCGGTGGACCCTATTTTTAGCCAAACTAATTAGAGTTGATCACTGTGGGCAGGGTGAATCGAGACGTGTAGAAAGAGCTGTCTCAGCAAAGGGCAGTCTGAATCTGTGTTGCGTAACGGCTAGGCATTTCGTTTATCCGCTTCTCGACGCATGGTATATAGACTGAGCTAATTTCAGCCTCGACCTCGCTCGGAAAGACCCGACAAATAGCACTTACCCCTCCATTAATTGGGGACGTGATATGCAAGGTCAAGGCAAACAAGATGATGCAAGCGCGTCCGCAGGTTGTTCTAGGTTCAGCTGAACGTGCCCATAATCACACAGCAAATAGGAGGAGCCCTTTTAAATGTGTCAAACCTGAAATGCGTAATTCGGGGGCAATAGAAGTGTTAGAATTCTCGCGTCCAGCGCTATATAGGGTCACCCGTGCCAGTCGTTTAGTTGGCCTTCATCTGAGCTCATGCACCCGGTCGCCAACAGATGATGTCAGATGACGTTTCAGTGATCCGAGCTGAATCGAGACCGATGGCTACTTTTGTCGCTGGAATGAGGCTTATATTTGCTGAAAACAGAGTTTAGCCGCTAGTATAAGCTGTTGTATATCAGTGAGCGATCGTTGGATTGTTCAGAACGCAACACTGGTGGAGGTTTTACTGTTGTTTTGGTTGTGCATAAATCGGCAATATTTGAGGTCGCGCAGATGTAGGGGACATGAGATGGGCAGGGGTACAGTGTTCCAGCATATCATTCGACTTAGCGTCCTGTATCTAATATATATCTTTTGGGGAGTATAGCTGTAAAAAAAGTCAGATTTGGGCAAGTTGCTCATTTTGCTCGCCATCCGTCAGTCCGGAGAGGTAGTCCAAGGTGGAACTTCCTGAAGGGGTCGTGAAGGATCAGCCCATCGTTTCGACCTTAATTAGTTTCAGGGAGAGTGGCTGTGCCTGAACAGGCCAAAGTCTTTTTTGGGTTGATACCTACGGACAGGGGCCCACATCACAACCAATACGAGTGGAATTGCGAGAAGAATGGCATCCAATTACTCGTCGTACTCGACGCCTAACTCGCCTCATCCAGCACCTTTCTACACATCTCCTTATATACCGTACGGAATCCGGCAGGCTCCGTATGGCCACGCAGCGCAGGAACTTCCACGAAGCCAGTCATACAATGATCTTGGCACCAGTCCGTCTTTCCATTATATGCCTCCGAAGGCGAGCTCAATTTTGATGTCACCAGTGGCAGGTCCTCAGTATTTTGGACCAGAGCGGGCCACTCGAAGAGCTAACTCAGCCGCTTCTTATCCCATCACTTCGCCCTTGCCGGTGGATCTGGAGGCCAAGTCCGCGACGGCCAGCCATCAAGGTGCTCCACCTACCTTGTCGAGATACCGCGGGCGACACCACAGAGCGCACAGCGCAGCATCGGTGCCTGAGAGCTCTTCAGCTCTCATGCCACTTGGCCTCCACAAAACAAACTACAATAATAGCATTAGCAGCAGTGATGCAAGCGGTGATAGCGAGTCGCTCATCACCCAGACTTCTGTGAGCTCGACCAGTTCAGAGCCATGTGGCCTGGACGAGGACGCAAAGACGTCTTTAGCAAAAATCTCGCATCAGGTGCCTTCGAACCTGTCTCTAAAGCACCCTCGAGAAAGCATTGACCACGGTGATCATACGGAGGCTGAGTCCCGCAAGTCGACTCCGCAGCTGAATGCGAAACTAGACTCTAATCGAGCACCTTACGGACGCGGTCAAATTACCGAAAGGGATGCCCGAACGACGACTTCTCCGAGTAAAACAGAATCGTTGTTGCAGAAGACGGAGCCACGAGGCGGACTAGTCGCTTCTAATTCGGGACCCAGCTGGACGGCCAAGGGCGCCCATCTCGAGCGCTTCAAGCCAGCCGGCCTCACATTACCTTCAGACTCAAGACCAAGATCACAGTCTGTGTCTTCCCTACGAACGGTGTGGAACCCGCGGCAGAGTCTGGTCGGCGAATTTGAGAAAGGAAGCGCTCGTATCTCGGACGATGCAGACGTGAGAGCGAGCACGCCACCGCCATTCAGTCACAACCAATCCGGTAGTAGGCCAAGCGAGCTACATCGCCCCCATCGTCCGCCGCAAATCGCAACACCATCCGCGCCTCAACCGGCCAAGCAAGCTCCCACGTATGGGCGTAAGCCTTCGCTCTCGCCATCGTCACCAAAGAGCGTCACTAGCATGAATCTCCCTGCAACCAGTGATCGAGCGCACGACTGGTCGAGTATCGGCAAAGCATCCCGCCACAACCGGTCTATGAGCGCTGTGAGCGCAGGGAATCCCTCCATCAAAAAGTCACGATCATTTGGCTCGAAGCTGAGAGATTTTCTGGGTATCGCGGGCAAAAGCAGTGGCTCCAAGGAGCCGGTTGCAGATAGCTTGGATGACAGCGATACTCGATCGATCGCGTCCACGAGGACCAACTTCTCTTACGTGTCGTCGACCAGCATTATCTCACTGGGCTCCAAGTTGCGCCGCAAAGCCAAGTCTTCGAGCACGGCAGAAAGCCAGGTAGCGAGCACCTTCTACGCAAATGCGGACGCGCCAAGATCGCCATCCGTTCAGCATGCGACAGAGGTGCCGCACGCCTTGCCTCCCATGGCAAAGGTCGAGGCTTCGCACGAACAAGCTAAGCCTGCGCAGAGCGCGGCTTGTAGCGTCACCACTAAGGCGAGCATACCTTTGCCCGAGCCGGTAAAGCCCGAGCCGGCAGAGCTCGGGCCAGCAGAGCTCGAGCCGGCAAAGCCCGAGCCGGCGAAGCTAGACAATGGTCCGCCCCTTCCTGAGCCGCCGTTTCCGGCGCTGCGTAGCACCATCTCTTCCGAGGCGGCTTCGTTAATGCTCGAGGAGGGTTCATGCGCGATCGTCGATGATTCAGATCCCTTATTTGACATCTCTCTTGTTGCCTCAGACGAGATCCCGCCGTTCGATGCCACAAAGTCGAACTTGACGGGAGGCGATATTTTTCCCAGAAACCTTGGGGCCGAGAATATCCAGGTGATCGTCAGCTCCATTGAGCGGACAGGCAGCTTCAAGAGGCAGCCAAGCTTACGACGGCGCAGCGAAGACGAGTGTGTTCCTAATGCGAGAGAGATCGAGGTGGAGAGTACACTTCAGCAGAAGGCGCGGCATAAGCTTCCATCGGCCATGAAGTCTTCTCACTCCAGCGGTTCTCGTAGACGCTCCGGCGCCGCGAACGCGCGATCCGTATCTTTCGCCAGCGAACTGCTTGTCTACAAGGCACTTTCGGAGGATGTTTATGACCGCAGCCCGAATACCGAAACCTCAGATCTGATGAAAAAGCCCGGATACAACCAGTACCTGCGCGAGGAGCTCAATTACTGGAAATCACTGATGAAAGTTCATCCCGACTCCATCAAAAATACTTTCTACTATCATTAACTACCCCCCAAGTGAGTTTCAGGCTTCCTCACACTACTAAGAGAAGTTACTCTGCCCCTTTAATGTTATAATAATATACACACATGACGCGGACCACGTTTACATGCAGCAAGGTCGATGTTTCGCCATTTTCGCTAGTGCAAACTTCGCTGAACCTACCTACCTATGATCTCATAAACTGAAACAGCTGAGACTCCTCAAAATAACTCGTATATGTGTGCGAGTAGAATTCTGGAAACTCATAAGAACTGGAGCCACTTATTCAATTCTAAAGCTTTGAGTAACTGTGTTGGTGAGCGAACTCCGGCCGCCTCCAGCGGGTCTCTTGGCTAGCTCATTCACCGGCGTCAGTTACGTCAAACGGTATCATAACCTCCACCTGCGTTAGCGTTGTCCCGCTATGGCCTCGAAAGGCACGTGACAGTGTGGAACGTTTTCAGATCTGTGGCGAGGCCGTGTGAACCACCAAGGCAAAGACACTGTGAATGCCTATACCTGGTTATGTGGTGCCTGGACAGCTGATAGTCGCCTCTGATGATCCCGAGTTTGCGAGATATACCACTGGCTGCGGGACGGAAGTGGGAGACCGTGGCATCAATGCCACCATACTAGGCAAACTGCAGGCGGTCGAACAACCCGATGGTAAAGCCAAGAAGTGGACACTGTCGATCCAGAACGAGTTCCGGAACCCCTATGCGCAAATACCAAGCAGCCCTTCCGGCAATTCGAAACGGAGCACGTCCCAATTGCCCCAGGTCGGGGACATCGTCTACGCGCGCGTGTTACGACTGACACCCCAACAAGTAAGCGTCGAGATTATTGCTGTTGAGGAGAAAGGGAACACGTCGATAGACGCCGGGGTTGGCCAGTTTGCCTCTTCGGTCGGCTCTGTACATATGGCCGGGTCCGCCAGCGACAGGAACGAGCTGGGAGAGGGCTACGGGGCTATCATTAGGACGCAGGATATTCGCGCGACCGAAAGAGACAAAGTCAAGGTCCAAGAGCAGTTTTTGCCGGGAGATCTCGTGCGCGCCTCCGTTCTTTCCATTGGCGATGAGAACAACTACTACCTGTCCACCACCAGGAACGATCTCGGAGTCGTTTTCGCCAAAAACATGAAGACCGGCGCTCAGCTGCTGCCACTAGATTGGCAGCACATGATCGATCCCTCGGACGGCACCTCATATCTTAGAAAATGCGCCAATCCCTTCGTGTAGACTGCGCGTATCAGACGTCTCTCTTCATAATCTGGAGCCTGCGATGCCAAGGCGCGTCAATCAAGGGGCCCTGGCTGCAAGACTTCGCAACTCCGTCTGGATAGTATGTGCCTAGCTTGTAGATGTTAAAAACGACGACTCTCTAAGGGGAAGTTTTCTATTATTACTTTTTGATCTATCCGAGTGGCACAAGGCTAAAGTAAGGGCGGGGTGCGCGAGGAACGCAACAATTCCAGTTCTCAGCGAACTTATTTGAACTGCCTGATCCTCTCCTCGACCCAGTTCATCGCTGCATCGCCTCGCGCATCTCGTGCGGCGGCTTTGATGTCGGGCCTCACCTCACCCGGCCTGCCGAACGGCACGATGTAGCCTCCATTGGGAGCGTCGGGGCAAAGAGCGGCGAATATGGGGGACAGAGCGCCGTAATACGTGTCGTAGGAGATGGCGTTGATCACCAGCTTCTGGAAATAGCTCGTGGAGCGCACGAGCTCCGACTTGATGATACCCGGGTGAGCCGCAATCGACTTGACGGTGGTGGCTTCGGGGTGCCTCAAAGACCACTGGACGGCTTGCATGTAGTTGAGCGATTTCGAGACCGCGTAGATCTGAGAGGTGTTGCCGCCTGCGATCGTCTTGACGCTGAAGCCGCCCGCGGGGGCAACAAGATGGATCAAAGAGCTCAGCCAAACAATCCTGGCGTTGGGCGTGTTGACGATGAGCGGGTCAAGCAGGTCCTGGAGCAGCTGCGACGCTAGGTTGTTCACTCCCATAGTTTGCTCGTGGCCCTGCTTGGTCTTGGCGCCCGTAGGAACGTTCATGACACCGGCGTTGTGGATGATGCCATTGAGCGACTTGACCTGCTTCTTCAGCTGGTTGACCGCGGGCTTGAACTGCGCCAGGTCGTTGAAGTCGATAACGACGAAGTGGACCTCGGTGTCGGGCTTCTCGTTTTTTACGGTGGCCGCCGCAGCGTCAAGCTTCGCCTGCGACCTGCCAACCAAGATCAGGTTTGCGTTCTGCTTGGCCAAAATCTTGGCGATCTCCAAGCCGATGCCGCCAGTGGACCCGGTGACAAGCCAGTTCTGCCCTGTGAGGTCCGGGTAGTCTTTTTCGGTAAAGAAAGGTCCTGCCGGGGCCACGAGGCTTTGATAGGTGGTCCTTGCAAAGAAGTGTATATACTCCATCTATTTCAAAACTGGCTTGTTGCTTGATTGTTTGAATACGTGCTTTGAATACGGCTTTGTGGGGGAATACAGGGGTTATAAGGCGTACCCCCTCCATAGCTAGCTAGGGTCGTTGCAGCTCACACGCCACCTTCACGCACTAATTAACAACCCTAAAACAACCGTCAATGGGGTCCTCAAGCATCCTGCTTCTCGCCACCTCGGGAACAACAGGGAGCCGTCCCTAAGCCTCACTTACCGCAAATAAAGTGCGGGGGCGGGCGCCGTGAAAGAGCGCGTTTGTGGCTTTTGCTGATCACGAATTGAGATCTTAAGCGGTAGCCCAGCGCCAGCCATTAAGGCAGGTTAAGCCAAGCGCGCAGAACACCAAAGCATAATCTAGTGGCGTTACATATCAATATATTAGAAACTACGACGAAATATGCCTCTCGAAGTGCTCGCTACCGGATGAGGCGTAGCCAGTTTTTTAAACTATGTGTAGTCAAAATTCGGGTTCCGCTGACCCCTAGTACATTTCGCTTAGCGCTTGAGCCTAGCTAAACTTACGGGCGATCATGCTCGCGCAGCCAAGACCCGCCGCAAATGCAGTGTCTTTGAAATAACAGCAGCCACTGGGAGGCCTGCTTGACCTGGTCCGGCGTGGCAATGGATTTCATACCGCATCTGGTGCAGACCTGTGTCGGCTCGCGCGGAAGAATCACCCTCTTTCTAAGGCCATCAATCGGCTCGCTGCACTTGAACTCGTCCAGGCCAAGCCACGTCGTGTCGTAAAAGTACAGCGCGGGCACGTCGGCCGCGTTGAAGAGCGTGGTCCGCGCAAATTCTATAATGGGCTGGACGAGCGGCTTCATGTTTTCTGGCATTCTGCCCCTCACAATGAGATCGAACTCGACCGATTTTCGTTGATCCTCCGAAAGTGATGCATTAGCGACCAGCGCTTTTACACCATCGTCGATTTTCACGAGAAGCTTTTCGAAGGCGTCTATTTTTACAGGCGCGCTCTGCAGCTGCGTAGCGAGCTTGCGCAGCAGGCGAGTCGCTAGGAAGTTGGAAGGCGAAGACAGCTTTGACCGAAGCTCTTGGGCCAGATTAGGGTCCTTCGCCAGCTGTGCCGCCTGCGATATTTTGGTGTTGAGTCTGGTCTCCTGCTCCGCGAGGTTCTTGGATACCGAGCTCAGCGATCTTATGCCGCGTAGAAAGTATCTTATTAAATACCTTGAGACACCGGATAGCAGAAGAGCAGTGTAAATGTTGGGCTTCTCAACGAGATCTCTCGCTTTCGCGGGAGACGTCGAGGCGTCATACAGCTCCTGCGACACCCGAACCAGGAAGTCCGTGGCCCAGCGGACGGGGCCAATCATGGATGCTAGGTGGAACTGAGAAGCCTGGATCTCCATTCTCATCTGAGCGACGTTCTGGGCTCGGCTCTTTTGCGTCACACGTTTGAGAGTCCATGTCAGCCCAAAGGCAAGAAGCTGTAATTGTAGAAGACTAAGAGCCTTATAACAGCCAGGCGTGCGTGCCCAGTGATACGAGGTGCCCAGAGCTATCAAGAACGATAGCCATCGCTGGGATGGTGATGGTATCACAACAAGGCGCTCTATTTTGTAGGTGTCTTCCGGCGCGGTCAGCTGCACATTGAGCAATCTCTGGGTATCATAGGCCAAAGTACTGAATATTAGTGAGGAGAACTTCTCAATGTTGGGGTTGTGCAGAACATTCCAGCAGACCAGCAAGACATCATCGCACTGCTCCGAGTTGAACACGGTACAAGTGTAGCTCACCGCCAGCACCAGCGCTATGTTCTTAGCTACCTCGGTATTGGCATCTTCATCCTCGGTGTCGAAGGCCTTAGCCTTAATGGAGACGAGCTTCGGCATGTCGCACGGGTGTGCATTTTGGTAGTACACCGCTGCGCAGCTGGTCGTCGGAGAGAAACAGATGTCAATGATGTTGTGCTGCTGCTGCGTAGCAGCACCGTCGCCTCGGGAGGTGTCCAGACCATCCTGGCCAAGTAGGTCACCAGGAGAATACTGCAAGCCAACGCTGTCGAATTGCAGGCGATTCCCTCCTGCATACAAGCTCTCATTGGTGACCTCTCCGTTGGCGAAAACGGTCACGATAGATGTCTTCTTAGCGAAGTATTCCAGTATTTTCTTTTCGAACCGCTCGATACGCTCTTGCTCGAACCTCCAGATGCGGTATGGATCTGGAGGAACTGGCTCCGAGGCGTGGAACAGCTGGAAGAACGAGTCGTGGAGAGCCTCCTCACCATGCTTTAGCCTGTAGTGTACGATGCTATTCCGGTACACGGCACGAACGACAATCTCGTTAGTTGGAGAGCCAGCCCCGACCAACCGAAAGGCCGCTAAAGCAGTGAGTTGCGACTCCTGGGGAAGCGGAAGCATCGCCAGAGGATATACGGCCACGCTCACGAAATCCTGCTTGGAGTCCAGATTTTCTGGTGTCCACTTGATTGTCACCTCGTAGGCAGCCACAGTTGCGTCCCCGTTGGCAACCACAACCAGCAAAGAGTCACCTCCTAGCTGCACAAAGGACGCATGCGATACATAGTGCGCGCCGGGGACTAGAGCATCTATCTCTGAATACTGGTAGTCCGGCGTCTGCACGAGAAACCTGAGCATACCGTTTCCGTTAACGCTCACTAAGGCGCTTCGCGACTTGAGTGGGTGGAACGGGCCCAAAGATGGGACGGACTCCCACGGCTTCGCGGTCTCGCTCGTTGTGGCGCGGGGGATAATCAGACTCTTCTCGGAGTCTAGCCAATGCATGCCTACCAAACGATCCAGTTCTGCAGGCCGCTGGCGTTGATCACGTACAGCGCTCGCCACTATCTGATTCGTGGGGGCTCCAGATGGGCTGATACTCACGATATGGACTCTGCCTAGTTCATCGGCCACCGCCAGGTCGAAATTGGTGGTGGACCAACTGAGCTTTACGGGGCGAGACTCTGATGCTGCCTGCACATGCACTGGTGGCACATAACCCCACTTCTCGCCATCCTTGCACTGCAGCCACGTCACAAAGACTTTGTTGTGGCCGTCTATATAGGCCAGAAGGCCGCTTCGCGACCACGCTATTCGGCCGCGATGCTGCTGCTGCTGCATGGCGCGAGAGAACAAAGAAGGTGAACCCGAACCCCTAGGACCTGGACGAGTGGTCCCCGGACTACTCTACTTTGTCCAAAACACTAGGCTGGTGGCACAAAGATGCTGTACTGATGGATTCAGAGAAATCTGACATTCCGCAAAAGCGTTACAACACATTCCATTCGAAGGCGCGAGCTCGATCACAACCCCGGCGGCGCCAAACACACCCGCAAGCAGGTCAGAAAAGAAAGAGATCGCTACTAAAGTTACCGCATGCTCTCTCTACCAATGCAGTTTCAAAGCAAGCACCAGCCAGAAAAAGGAGAACGCCGGCCCTCTTTCTTGGTGGCCGGTACAGCAACACCAAAGGCGTCTTCGGGAAGAGTGTTCTGGAAATCAACCTACTCCGGCTGCTAGGCGCCAAGATCCCTGCTTTCCCCTCAAGCGCCCAATTTCCCCCAACAAGTATGCATATTCCGTATGGACTCGAACACGAAGGTCGAAGAGTCATTCTAAGTGAAACGGCGAGCGAGAAGGCAAGCTGCACATCGGCTCGATCACGCCACAGTTCTTTGCTTGAGCGTTTAGAGTACGAAAAGAGCTTGGAAGTGCCCACACAGTACGTATATACTGATGGAAGCTATTTGTCGAGATTCAAGGTCAGTGGCTATGCTGTCTTCTGGGGCATTGATCACTACAACAACGCGTGTGGCCCGGTTCCTACATTTGGCCCCCTCTCTGCCGCGAAGGCCGAAGAGTATGCAATCTTTGTTGCACTTCTACAGATTAAAGGTGAGACTAAAGGTATGGACATTTCCGGCAAGAAGTTTGTAGTCATGACGGACGCTTTGTGGGTGAAGACTGACATCCTAAGATGGTTTAGGCGCTGGAACAAGTCCACAGCTCTCATAGGCTGGAAAACTCCAACATCCTCCACCAGCGAGCATCGAGAAATTCTGCGAGTGGCCGCCGGGCTTCTTTGGGATCTGCGATTTCGTGGATTTGTCGTTGATCTAGTTTACGTCAAAGGGCACAGTGGCATCTTTGGCAACGAAGCAGCCGATTACTTGGCTAAGCTTGGCTCGCGGACCGGCCGCTTCGTGGGGCCACGACCGGCTATCTTTCCGCACTAGACCTGTCGACCACTTAGGCTTGACAAGCGGCGGCTGAGATTATGGGTAGGGGTGCGAGATCACGGTCCTGTTTAGCGTTTACCACATTGGGATGCATGCTGTAGTGTACTGGTAACGTAATCATGCAGCACGGGGGGAGTATCTACCAGCCTTCCAATACTCTGTGTTAGCGAAGCTAATTTAAGGGAGCGGTGACTCGCTCAGGCAATCCCAACTAGAACTGGTATAGCCCGGAGAGTCTACTTGCTCTCAACAGGCTGCAAGATGGAGGAAGATCGTATGCCTACGTTGTTCGAGATCTTGAATAGGTTCTCGAAGCCACCCGTAGACCTTTGGTCCTTCTACATATATCTCAAAGAGCACTATGGAGGAGTAGAGTACCTGGAGTTCTGGCTCGATTGCGCCTCTCACCAAGCGCTTTGCAAAGACATCGCTCGAGGGATCCACAAAGCGCAAACGAAACGACTCAGTGGAGGCGAGAAGCCTCGTAGCTTGAGGCCGGCTATTGCAGGCCTCACGGTAGACGTGCATGCATCCAACAACTACAACCCACTCAATCCGGTACTCACGTCTGAAGCGAGGAGGGTGCCATCTGCTGAAGAACGCTCGAACCACACACCAAGCTCCTCTGTGCTTTTCGACATTCTGAAAGACGAGAACCCAGAGTCGAGCCCAGAGTCTGCCAACCACAGTTTGCGCGGCCTTCAGGCTGAGGAGCAGGACTTCTTCGACACTGAGGGCCCCCACAACTATTTCCAGAACCGTTTCAGCACCTTGAGCTACGAACGCGCTCGTAATAAGAGAGACACTGTGTCGCGACTATCCGAGATTCTGGACACTATGCAGATGCCAACGTATCCCAACGCAACGGCGACTTCACCGACGAGAAACCGGAAGGCATCCCAAGAGCTCGACTTCAACTCCGAGGGGCCAAGCGATATCAACGAAGCCTCTGCCAAAGAAGGGAGCAGAAGGGCTCCAGCCGATGTCGGGAAATTTTCTGATGAAGCTCGGTCTCCACTCTATCGTGGAGGCCAGCCGCCTCGGGCTCCACCCCCCGACTTGACCCTGACCTCCAACAACGCAACGGCTCAAGCCCCTAACACCAGGGTGCGAAGCCCTTACCTTGATGCTGCCTCACCTACGCGAGGGCGCACAATGCATGGACACAGCAGAGGCCGACAAGGAAGCTTTTCGCGGAGGGATATTCACAATTCTGCTGTGCGAATCATAAGTACTTACTTGACGCCCAAGGGTACTAAAGAGATAGAATTACCAACAAATCAGCAGGGCTGGTCGATGGCAGAAGACATCAGGCAACTCGCAAGCATTCCCGGAGGCCTGGATGATCCAAGAATCTTCGACAATGCCACTACTTATGTCTTCGAGGCCATGGAGCGGGAGGCGCTTCCCGGGTTTCTTCAGCACTCTGCGCTTTCTAATGTGCAGCCAGTCAGTGCCACATTGCGGCTCTGTGGTGGTTTGTTGGCACTGTTTGGAGCGTTCTGGCTGTCTTTCGTGTACATCCTTCTGGACTGGCAACCCAAGTCACATCGGTGCTGGGTGTTGCTCCCATTTACTTTTGGGTGGTATTTGACAATCACAGGTTTGTACCACATTGACCCTCTGCTGGCTTTCGCAAGATTGGGTGAGCGGGATGGCGGAGGAATTGCACATATACAGGAACTGTTCGTCAGAAAGATGCTGATGCGTCGCGGAGTGTTCGTTCTCACCTCAACAGCTTTAATAACGGCCGCCTTTTGCGTTCTATTTATTCTAGTTCCGGGGCACCGACTATAAGGGGGAATTCGGCGATTCCTCATTATCTCTCCTGCTCAAAGAATGTTCTTCATATGCATAAAACTGCTAGAAAATAAAAAATAGCATTAAAATAGAGTGTCGAGTGGTGTCCGTCGGTTGATTGTTCGCCGCATTGTAAGCTTGTTAAGTGAGGGAAGCCTAGCTCGGTGGGCTCGACGCACTCACGAACACCCGCAGCTACTTCACTTGACTCTTGGAGCGCGCATTAGACCAAAGAGTCTTCTTCCATTGCGCTAGCTGCGTGTGCATGGCCAGGAGCTTCTGTACCTGTGATGGGGGACGCGACTTGTGCTTCGAAAGGAGAGAGTATAGCTCAAGGTACTCCCCATAAGCGTTCTGAAATTTACGAGCAAGCTCGAACATGGCAGCACTTTCGTCCGCTCTTTTGACGCGCTTGGCGCTCTCAGTTAGCTGATTCGGTTTGCGCTTAGTTGCGCTAGTCGCAGAGTCAGCTGGCTCAAGAGGCGGCACCGAGTCTGCTTTTCGAATCGGCTCTTCAGGCTTCGCGTCTCTTCGAGCGTCGCGCTTCATGGACTTTTTGGGGTCCGTTTTGTCATGCGCTAGAGGTGGCTTGGCCTCGGCGTCTCTATCTACAACTTTTCCATTGCTTGTTCCGCTCTTCTTCTGAGTATGCTGGCTCGAGTCTTTACTCCGCTGAGTATTTCTAGCAAGGTCTTTTGAGGGCTCGTACTCTTTCTTCAGTATAAATAGGTTTCCACTTTGTGGCTCTGCCACCTTCTGAAGTATCGCATTGATAAGATTTAGAGACGCCTGCGTCTTTGTCGACAAAATCTTTGCGGATTGAGCCTTGACGGACAAGAGTTGAATGACCTTGGCCTCTATTGGATGCGTCAGCTCAGGATTCTCGCGCTCGGTGGCAACATTAGTGAACTTCTCGGACTTGATCAGGATCCGGCTCTTTATTTCGCCGAGATTTCGGAATCGGTTTTCAGTGCCCTTATGCTCCTTCAGATAAACCTCAACGTGCCCCGGTTCTTTGTACTGCGACCCTTGGAACTCTTTGTTGTCAACGCGAAGCACTGCGCTTCGGTCCGTGAGAAGCAGATTGATCCGCGAAGATTGCTCGGTCTTGGCCAGCAGATCCAAAATGCTGGCGTTTAGCTTGAGGAAGATGGGTGGATGCGTATTAGAGCCGTCGGGGGGCAACAGTGTGTTGTGCGACGGTATATTCACAGCTGATTGCACGGCTCTCGAGCTCATGATTGTCGTTGTCATTCCCCACGTATAGCAATTGTGCAGCTGACAATACGAAGAAACCTGCTTGGAGTGGAGTCGCTGCTATGCGTTGAGCAAGTTAATTTATGACCGAAGGGAGGGAGCAATTACCCACTGATCGTTCGATGGAATTGAATTATCCGACCTGGATGCAATCAGGTAGATACTGCGAGTATTCCAAGCCTTCTTGCAACTGGTTGTATCGGATGGCGAGAGGGGGGAGAGGAGGGCCTTGTTGTGTGGGCGACGTCTCCAGACTTAGCCCGGGCAGGGTACACAGCTCGCTCGCAAATAATTAGATGAGCTGCTACGGCCGCGCATACCCTACCCTCCCTCAGAAACACGAGGCTAAATCCGCTCCGAAGATAGGCCGCGAGCTCGCCGCGACCGCACATTGCTTTGGGCATGAAAAATAGACAAATACGAACATACTTGTGCGCGGAATAGGCTCTAGATACCTCAATGACGCGCTTTGTTATGTCTAAACTGATGTAGTCATGTGATCTCATTTGTCTGAGGCCTTACATTTCCACCGTACTTTTCCCTCCTCCGCCCCCCCCCCCGGACGATGAGCTAAAATAAAGCAGTAATCAGGTTAAGCATGCCGAGATTGCCCATCGGCCGAGCAAAATTCAGCGTGCGGAGGCCACTCGCTCCTTGATGCTTATTTATGTAGTAGAGCGAGAGAAATTATTTGGTAGATGATCCGAGATATTTTTGCAGTCACTCTAATGTAAGAGTGGGGGGGAACTAAATATGATCGCAGATCCACCAATTCTGCCGAATAGCAGCCCTGCTAAAAATCTGTGGATCCTAGGAAGACAAAAATTGGGTTTCTGGGCTCACATGCGCACGCACGACGCTCCACCTCCGGGCCGACATGCTCGACGCAGTCATCACGATAATAATTGAGGGTTTGGGAGCTCTATAATAAGTATGCACAGGACGCGCCCTCCAGTTTGATCATGTGCCATACCTTGTAGTGAGTGCTTCCTCTCTGCTGTGCAGTGTTTGGGCTATCAAAGCGCGCGTACAGCAACCGGGTATCGGCCTACCTGTGGCTTCTCGTCCTTTCGTCCTCTATATACACATCTATACTTTTGGGCTCGGCGTTGGCAAGGATGTACTGAGAGGGTCCAATGAATTGCTGAAAGATCTCTTCGGCATGAATTGAAGGACCCAGAATGGGCTCTTCAAATAGCTGAGCGAGTCCCTTGCGCTCGCTCCCGCGAGCCGTTGTGCATGTATGTTACGTATCGAACAAGCTTCTGTGACTTAGCTCCCCTCAGCCCGAAAATTGCAGTCCACGAAACCTTCGCTGTGCGAGGAGGTGAAAGAAAAAGAATTTTAAATTAAGTTATGTGCCACAGGCTATAATTTATTCAGCAACAGTCAGAGTGATGTTAACCTTCGGGTCGATGGAGCCACCAGCCACGCGGCTGATCAGAGTGGCCGGCGACTGGAGAACAATAATACGCTTGTGGATGCGCATCTCATAGGTGTCCCAGGTCTTAGAACCTTCACCGTTCGGGGTCTTACGCGTGGTGACTTTCAAAACCTTGGTGGGGAGGCGCACGGGTCCACGCGGCTCGAGCGCATGCTTCTTCGCACGGCTGAGGATATCCGAGGCGACGCGCTCAATGTGCTTCACCGACGGTGAGCTCAAGATGATGCGGACCTTCATGGTCTCATAGGACTCCTGCTTGTCAACCTTGTCGCTCATTATCGATTTCCGATGCGATGTTCAGCGTGATCGTGAATTTCACAGTGTTTGACGCTCGCTCACAGCCTCGAGACCAGGGAGGGGGGAGGGCCGAGTCGGTTCACCCAGATCACGTGTCGTGACTGCCCACTTTGCCTCCAGTATATGGGCAAGCAGTCAGCAGAAACCGATGTGCGCCTCACTAAAGTGTCTCCCAACAGGTTGACACGTGATCCTCTCAGCGCCCTGAGCCCTACGAGAATTTGCTAAGCATCTGTCTTATGCCTTCACGGCGTTGGAAGAAGCGCGACCCCACTGTGCGCGACCATTACGTGCGACACAGCTCGCTCGCGCGAAGGCCCTCCCCACCCATCCCCACCCCATCATCACCCTTCATCCTTGGTGGAGTCTATACCTTCCTCGTTTTGCAAGAGGGAATTGGGCTGTCTCCAGCCTTCGCATGGCGTGTCGCTGGTAAATTAGACATTAGACTCGCTCGTTCCGTTCGCGATCTACTTGTTGCGGCCAGCCTTGCAAAAATTAGAGTTTGAAAGTGGCTGCCATGGTCAATTCACCTCCAGGAACTCCTCAATCACAAATCCAGAGGCATTATCCACTGGATCCTCAAACTCCGCACGGGGGGCCTCCACTGCTCTATGGAACGGGACCCACAATTGAAGATCCGTCGAGTCCATCACCCACTCCTGCTTTGGCTCCTCCGCAAAACGAGACGGTAACAGTGAGTAGGACTGAGCTGCAGCGATTGGTGGAAAGAGCAAAACGACTGCAAATTGAGGTGAACGATCTTGTGCTAACTCTTGAAGCGCTCAATGGGTGAGCGGAAGCTGGTGCTGAACTGTGTGGTGTGGTCATTACAGTTTATATACGTACAAAGGAGCCAGCCGTCTGCTAAAACAAAAAGAAAAAAAAAGCGAGGCGGGAAGAGAACTGTGTGGCTCTTAAGCGTACCGTCAAGTGTAATCTCGAACATTTGGTCAATTAAATCAGAGAGGCACTGGCATGTCGCTTACTCTTCTTCGGAACTGGAGTCGTCGCTATCGGACTGTTGAGGTTCATCATCACTGCTGTCGCTGTCCACATCCACAGAGCCGCTGACAGCCGAACCCGCGGCTGCCAGCGCACTGCTAGGTGCGGAGGGGCTTGCGGCATTGTCAAACTCCTTAAGCTTGCTCTCGATTTCCGCAATTTTCCTCACATGCTCTTCTTCGCTCAGAGCCTTAGAGCGACGTTTACTCGGCTGACCAGCAGCATCGAAGTCGCTTGCTAACCCGTTGTAGCCCCCTACGGGAGGCGAACTGGAGGCGCCAGCGCCACCCGAGGCATGTCCGGCCTCTTCGCGGCGCCCGAGAACAGCGTAGTTATAGAGCCTAAGAAGGGTCGTTTGGTCAAGAGAGTCCACCTCCAGCTCTATCTCGTCCTGTCCGCTGTTGGCGAGATCAGGCATGCTCTCTTGAATTATTGCGAGGACAATACGAATCTTCTTCTCCGGCAGCTTGTCGATCTTATCGCGAAGCTCACGCTTCATATCATAGGTCATCTCGGTCGGGAGAGCGCGACCATGGCCAGTATTTGACGATCGCCTCCGCTTGGGAGCGGCAGTGCGACGATGGCCGCGTTTGTAGTACTCAGCCAAGGCATCTTTCTTCAAACGCTTGATCTGCTTCCTGATGTTTCGGACTTGTTCCTCGAGGATGTCAATCGCGGGATTCGTCATGCCGCTTTCGGCGTACTCCTCATCAAGGTCACTCACATCTGACTCCTCGGCATGGGCTCCCGGGATGGGTTTCTCGATCCACCTCGAATCAAAGTAAGCCTCCAGCTTGTGGCCCATCACATTCACCGGAGTGCCTTGAGGATTGAATGTATAGCAGTTGCGGAACATAAGACGAATATCACTTTCGAACTCATCGCCATTGTAGTAGATGCCCTCGGCCAGCTTCTTCTGAATGGTGCTCAGATCCATTGGCTCTTTGATAACCTCGAAATAATGAGGTACCCCTTGCTCGACTGGGTCGACTGGTGCCAAAAAGGGGAATGCTATGTTTTCCAACTTCCGGCCCTGCATTTCACGCAGAACTTGCCCTGCAAACCTGAGCTCCGCAGCATATTTTTTGTTTCTTGGCCTGCCCTCTCCAGAACCGCTTCCAACATATGAACCGGGGTGACGTGGAGGCCGGACGTCTCTCTTGGGTCGGCCATCAATCAGCGATTTACGCCGGAGCGTAGGGAGTCCATTCGGGCCTAGAATAGTCGTTGTAGTGGAGGAGCGCTTCCCGACGTGATCATCATGGGGAGCGTTGGCATCCTCCTCAACAGTCGTCCCACTGGGAGTCGCCGGACTTCCCGCGTGGCTTGTTTCGTGTCTGCTGCTGGAGTGACCGGAAGCGGAGGCTGCTGCCGCTGCAGCCTGTGAACCCTTACGAGTTGCATCGTAAGTCGGCATGTTGCTGAGCTGTTTTTTGAAACTTTGAGCAATGGAAAGGCCCATCTTTGAGATCATTGCATCCATGCCGTTAAAAATAATGCAATTGGAGACGATTAGGTTGAAGTCATCAACGATATCTTTAACCGAGTCGTACTTGCTTTCTACCAGTTTCTTTTCCATCGTTCCCAAGTCCATTGGATGTTTGATGTACTCAAAGTACTGTGGCACGCCCTGGCGCACCGGATCAACAGGCGTTACGAAGGGCGCTGCATCTTTCAAGCGTTTTATGGCTCGGATGGCACTGAGCGCATATTTGTGCTGGTGCTTAGGTATGCCTGAGCCCGGTGACGGCTGCTCCAAGGGATCAAGCTCGGGCAGCATAGCGATGCGCGCTTGCTCAGCAGCCTGTTGTGCCTTCTCTAACGCGGACGGTCCTGACTCTTTGGAATCTTCGGTCTTGACCTTTTTCTGATCCGGTCCCGCAGAATCGCTATCGTTTTTCCGCTTTGAGTCTGAGTCCTCAGACTTCGCGCTGGCGGCAGCACTGGATTCTTTGGATTTCTTGTCTCCGTTTTCACCTCGATCACCTCGTCCGTTGGCTTCGGGAGTCTGACTGTCGCCGTCGCCGTCTGATTCCTTGCCTCCAGCCGAAGACGCCGCATCCTCACCCTTGACTTGTTTAGACGAGTTTGTGTCATGAGAGTCGGACCCGTCTGTCTCGGAAGTCACGGCCACGTCGCCTTTCTCTCCCGAGGACGATACCGGGGTGGACCCGTTCGCCAAGGCCGGCTTCGCGCTTGGGGCCGGCTCCGTAACGGCGCCGCTTTCAGAATCCTTGCCAGATTTCTGAGCGGGCTCCGACATTTGGGAGTGGTTGTTAAGAAGGAAAGATGTGACCTCTTCGACTTGATTTGACCCCAGAACTTGGGACAAATTTGCTCATCAACCCTTGCCCTATGTGGACATCCCTTTTAACTGTAAGAATTGCTGGCCAGAATTGAAGGACGCGGCGTTGGTACGCGGAGACCAGGCTGGAAGCGGCAGCTCTCCCATGCGCTTTGTGCCCCAAGCGCGACCAGAGTGTAGCATTTTGCCCTTCTCGGCTGCCAGAATTGGCCGGCTTTTGATCCAGGGGCCCCAAGGGCCGCCACCCGTGCGAGAGATGAGGCCCCTTCCCTGGTTCTGATGCTGATGATCACTAGGGTACAGGTCTGTCCAGCCGCGTTGTTGCGAGCCGTCCAGATTTAGCAGAACAGCCAACCACACCTTGATCTTCAAAAACCGCGCGCAATCTATGCCGCTAGCTGGCCGTTGTGCACCTGTGGCCTTTGTAAATATATAAACGATGTTCCGGTGCTTTTGCTGCGGCTAAGTCCCTTACACTTGCGACTTTTAGAAGCTTACGCTAGTTGAAGTCACACACTAAGCGCTCCAAATGAATGCGTGCCAATGCCGATGAATTAGTTCAAGCCCGTTCTCTCTCTATTATCGCCTTGAGTCGTTGCATCCGGAAGGGTTCAGCTCAACGGAGCGCTAGCTCATAGGGAAGCTTATGTATCCGCTAGCGTGTCCTCGGTGTACTTAAAAGTAAAGCTAACACATTGCTCGGCCAATTCCGTAGCGAGAGAGACTACGTGTAGGTACTGCGGCAATCGTTCGTACAGTTGCCTCGTGGTGGATAGGTGGCTGCGGGCTGGAACGAACGAACATAAGGTGCTCGTCTACAAATTACTAGCTAATGGATGCGTTTATGCTACCACGACTTGATCCTATGGAGAAATTCAGGCACAACAGTTCGCTCCCATCGCACCCTCCTTATGAGTTTCGCCAGGTCGGCGGGTGGCCTGGCACTTTCGAGCAACATTACTGAAAAATATAGAATTCCAGAAGCTAATGAGGAAGTTTGCCAGCTAGAAAAACATTTCTTTAAAGACTTGGAGCTGGACCAAGCCCGTTCTTCATGCGCATACTTTGGCGCAAAACAAAAAGAATGGTGCAGAGGAAGGGATTCGAACCCTCGCCTCCGGAGAGAATAGCATATTCCACTTGCGTGTCCTGAAGCTACCGCCTTAGACCACTCGGCCACCTCTGCTGTTGTATACACTATTGCTGCGCAAAACATATGAGTAGCACGCATCCAAATTAAAGGTACGCAGGTACCACCCTTGCTACATTTATTCGGCTATGCGCAGTTTATCGCGTAGGAACATCAGAATCAATGTGCGCAGAAAAATTTGCCATTGACTCTTTCAGCCGATATTCTATAGATATATAGGTCTCGCAAGCGCTAATCGCTTCGCTGCGGACTCAATGCGCATCTAGCTACATAATTTTACGCCGCCAGCGCTCGGAGGCGCTCGTACCATTTAACGGCTTTCTGCCTCTCTTTGTTGGTGGAAAGCGCTGTTCTGTCGGGCCACCGATAAGCCCGCTGACGGCACATCTCCCTGCTGCTAGTCGGTGGTAAGGTTTATGGAGTCACCCCCAGAAGCGCCTGCATAGGTATGGCTGTGAGACTGCAGCGACGTTTTCGCCTTCGTGCTTAAAGAGCCCGCCCCAACCCGCGGCCTTCTCCGTCAACCACCTCCCTTGAGCATAGGTCCGAAGGTCTTCCCGAAGGCGTGCTCGACCGCGAACACATGAAGGAGATCCAGATAGGCGGCTTCAACGTGACGCTTTTGGGCGAAGACAAGTTCAGTCGGGATGCAGAGGTTCTATTTGCCGTGCTGGCCCATGGGCGAACAAGATCTAAGGCCACCACGGCCAAGTTTGCGAGACTGCTGCTCGAGGCGGTCCCAAACTTAGTCTGCGCAGTCTGGGATCTTCCCAACCACGGGGACAGAATGCTAGATGAGGCAGCCAACGGCTCATGGGACGATGGGAACGCGCTGCACATGGTCCAGATGCAAGCGATCATCGACCAAGGAGCGACCGAGGCGGCGTGCATTCTCCAGTACGCGCCGGTATTTCTCCCCGGCCTGCGCGTCACGCAGCGCGTCATATTGGGGACCTCTCTCGGAGGCTACATTGCGTGGAGGGTAGCCGCTGAGCACGCGAACCTGCTCACGGCAGCGGTCCCCATCATCAGCAGCCCGGACGTTCTGCGGGTCATGGAGACGCGCTGGCATGCGTACAAAGCCTCTGCCTCGGGCCCCGTGGACGAAGCTCTGTCGTTCCCCCCGTCGCTTCGCGCGGCGATGAGGGAAAACACCGAGCGCGCGTACCAGCTGCAGAAATCCCCTTTGCCCATCCTGGCGATTTGCGGAAGCGACGATCCGCTCGTTCCGCCGCAGTGTACGATCGACTGGGGCATGAGCGACGCGCCGAACCAACGGGTCGAAATTGTGCCCGGTGTCCAGCATGAGGTCCCGCGGGAGATGATCGATCTGACCGCCGAGTACTTGATCAGTCTGCTCACTCGCGTCGAGCCCAACGAGTTCCGAGCCAATTAGTGCGATCAAGATCTTCACAGCGAGTTTGTGCGCAAGCGGGTCCTACGTCGATCGCGCGCTGCTCCCCCATTCTTCTGGCGTCCGCATGTTGTGCATTGCACCGGCAGTACCAGAAAGATGTACCCGCATTTTTTCCAAAGAACATATGCATGGGCTCCTGAGCGGTCTTCAAGCCTCTCAGGGACAGCCCCGAACCCACCCTTTTCATGCGACATACTAAACGATACGCGTTTCCGAGACGAACTGTATCGGCGACATGATGGTAACTTATATCGGCCATAGTGAATGTCAGTGTATTATCACGCAATCAGCGGTATACAAATATAGGTCTAAACGGGTCAATTTAGAGCATACCAGCGCTCTGATCTTATTATATATTCTAGGCCGTCCTCGTCCCGAACTCAGAACCGCTAGCCGTTGGGGTTCCTCCAAGCTGAATGTAATACATCATCGAACATCTTAAATAAGCATCAGTGGAGGGCACCCCTTCCCGTGCGACTAGCGTTCGGCTGCCAAAATTTACATTCAAACGGCCGTCCGTTAATTGTAATTGCTTTAAGTCCGGGCCGCGGCGTCGCGTCGCAGCATCTCTCACCGTTCAGAGCCTTGAGTAACTTTGTCAGCCGACGCAGCGTTGGCCGCGGCGGGCAAGGGCAACCGGCCACTTAGCGAAATTTCGACTCTCCACCTGAACCCCGGTGAACGTAGTTCTGCTAAGGACCGATGCTGAGATCAGGCAAGCCGGCTGAGGCTGTGCTCACGACGCTCCGCGCCTTCCCTTCGCTAGAGCCTCTGCGCGTGCAGCCAGTAAGCTCCCAGCTTCTGGGGCTGGCGACCCGCCGGGACATCCTATGGCACGCTGTCGTCTACGAGAGAGACGCCGAGCGCGTGGGCTCCAAAGTCATTGTGGGGCGCGAGGACATGGGCTACAGCCGCCGAAAACTGCTGCCGCAGAAGGGTTCTGGCCGTGCCCGTATGGGTGACCGAGGCAATCCTATCCGGCACGACGGTGGACGCGCCCACGCGCGCCCGGCCCCGGGCGACATGTCGACGGGCCTGCCATCGCAGACGTACGCTCTTGCGATGCGCACCGCGCTGAGCCTGAAGTACCGGGAAGGCCATCTCTATGTCATCGACGGGTCCGCCGAGTTCAGCCACAACAGCGAGCTCGTGGGGCGCGAGTTCCTGAAGAACCACGGCCTGTCCAAGACCTCCGTCACCTTAGTGACCGATCAGCACCGCCCGAATCTCTTCGACGCGACAAGCGCGAGCACGCGCGTCGATATCATACCGAAGGAGTTCCTGCAGGTCCAAGACCTTCTGAAACCGAAAAGACTCATCATCGAGCGCGCGGCCCTGGAGTGGCTGGCCGCAACGTACAGGCCGCTCGAGCCCGTGCGGTCTATCAAAGAAAAGCCGGTGGCCTCCGCCTAGACACCGCGGCCGCCGGAAGGGCTGCCGAGCACCGGTCGGTGGGACGCCGGGCTTCAGAAACGACACCCGAACAAGCGCGCTCAGTGAGTCGCTCGACTCCGGTCACACGCTGAGGCTACCAGGCATAGATCATTTTCACCGCAGAGGTCGTGGAGACGACCCGAGCGCCAGCTGCTTGGGCGCGGGCCCGCACACGCCTCGCGCGCAAGATCTGCACAAGACCCGCCCAGTTGTGTTTTGCTCGCGGCTGGGCTGGCCTTTGAGTTGATCGCTCTTGGCTGTGCGCATGCGGTTGACTGCTGGGCGGGCTGCACCGCCGGCCAGTCTGAGGGGCACAGAGTCGGAAGCTTGATTTTCTTATTTAATGTACATAAGCACAGAATCTACTCCGCTAGTATACAACAGTGTGGGACGGGGATCCATCTTCTGTTACCTGAACATCCGAGGGACGGCCGCGTCTGCTCATCGCCACTGGCCTGACTTGAGGACAAGCAGGCTGCTGGCGCACTCCTGCTCGACGCCCGAGAGCTGGGGACTGAATGCCGGCATGCTTGCGAATCGCATCGCGGCCGGCGCGGGGGGCATCGAGAAGCCGAGGGAGGGCACGCCGCGCACGCGCTGCACGTTGGTCTGCAGCTGCTTGAGCGGCGAGCGCTCCACGAGCTCGGCCTTGCCGTCGGCCGACATGGCGAGTTTTATGCACTTCAGGGTCTTGGGCTGCATGACCGAGAAAGTCGGCTGCGTGGAGACCGGCTGTGCCACGGGCGCGTCCGCCGACGCCTCGAAGAGTTTGGTGTTCAGGTCCATGGAGTGGACGTCGACCTTGAACGAGTTTTCGTCCTGGTACACAGGCATGCTGTGGGTACGCACGACCGCGGGCGTGGTCAGCATCCCGAGGCTCTGCTGGCGGCGGCACGACTGGCGCTTGTTCTGAAACCAGACCTGCACCGCCTTCTCGTCCATGGACGTGAGGCTGGCAATGCGCTCGCGGTCCTCCTTGCACGGTTTCGAGTTGCGATAGAACTCGGTCTCCAGAATGTTTAGTTCGTTCGGCGTCGTTCGTCTGCGCTTGCGCGGCGCCTCCCTCAGCTCGCGCTCAATGTGCGAGTGTGAGTGCGACCGTGATACTGGGGTGGACTGTGAGTCCGCAGAGCCTGTGGAAGAGAAGGACGAGTCGGGCGACGAGCCCTGCGACGCCGCGTCGTGCCTCTCGGCCGAGGACGCATCGCCGGAGGAGGAGCGCTTGGCGTTATTAGAGAGTGGAGAGTCGAAGTCGGATTGTGAATTAATGGAGGATTTTGAGTGTGACCTGGAGCGGGCTGGTGTGTTGATGCTAGCTGCTGCCATTGGTGCCGGCGTCGACGCAGACGTCGAGGCCGCCGATGTCGAGACGGGCGTGGGGAGCTTGTGCGGGGTGGGCGTCGACGTTGCTGCGGGCGTGGCCGCCGCGCCCATCCCTGGTGGCGATCTTGGCCTCGCTTCCGGCGATGCTCTGGAGTCTTCCTTGGTATGTTCCGCCTGGGAACGCATTTTCGCCTCGTAGGACTCCGGTGAGTGGTTAATGAATGGGTGCTTTGGGCGCGAGGACTGTGGGGTCGTGGCCACAGAGGTCATAGAGGTCATTGGAGTTAAAAGAACAGGCTGCTAATTGCGCGATTGAGCAGAGAGAGCAAAAGTAATTTCCTTCCTTGGACACTATAAGTGGGTATCAGCGTGCGCGAGTGCGCTCGTTGCGCAAAAGCAGAGTGTCCCAGGAGATAGGTGTGCGTCGCGCGCAGAGGTGGGTAGACTGCTGTGCCTGGCGCAATATAAATGGGGCCGAATTCTACTGTAGTGCTTGCAGCAATAGGTAGCAGACACCAGTTTTTTCAGTATGAATGCTAATTCCAAGCCGACCCTGCTCGGTACTGGCTTGTTCTGGTGTCCGTGCTATTGAGGTAACGAAGGGCCACGAGCCTAAATTAATAAAAGCACATACCTTCGGGGCAGGGGACCAAGTAAATGACGCGTAGCTGCGATACCCTAGCCTTCTATGTTTATCGACCCCCAAACAACGCGTCAAACTTGGGACAAATGGACGACCTGGCGGGTTTCAGGTGGGTCGGAGGAACTAGCATGCACGGCATACCTAAACGGTGCTTGCGGCTCCTGTGAGCTGCTCTTGCTGCCGCTGTTTTTCCGTACTTGCGGATCGCAAAACATCCACATTCCTCCCCATTGTTGTTGCGAGCCCCACCAATAGTCGTACTCCGGAATGTTGCGTATGTAATTTGGCAGCTGCGCATCGATCATCGTTCCCCGTCCTAATTTGGGTAATGATCAAATTAATGCCGCGGGAACCAGTACCGCCATGCGTGCAGTTCCCCGCATCCCGCTAATTGATAATTGCAAAGCGCGATGGCCCAGTATCTGGCCAACGCCCGTCCACCGTCGCACATCGTTTGTACTGGCGCTATGCGTAGCCCTCGCCGGTGGTTCGGCTAGCGCTGCTTATGGCATACCTAATTTACAAGCACAACAGTCTTTTGGTATGTGCGGGTTGTAGTCCCAATAAAGCGAAATGATACATAGCGAGTATAGGGTTCAGGTAGTCATTTAATGTGTGCGCGCAGATTGGGATGCCTACCCGGCCCTCGGCCTAGCAAGCATGCCTTAAGGTAATAAGAGGTTCCGCCTGCTATTTTTTGTATTTATTTAGGATCAATTTCATCAAGCGATTGCAGAGCCGACGTATGTGTGGCTACAACGGCGCTACAAGTGCAAGAACGATTAATACAGAGCATTAAATTCGATTGTACCTCTTGCTCCGCCGGATAGAACGTATTACGGTTGAGGGTCGCGAGCCCCCATAGAGGGGGTAGGTTTAGGCGGAGATAAAGCAGCCGTGAAGAGCTAGCTCAAAATGGGCTCGTGAGCGCGCGCGCCGCATTGACCACCCAGATTGAGGCGGCACTCAGCTCAATCTTCTTGCTGGCCACCACCTTCAATACAAAAGCTTTTCGTCCCCCACACACAGGTACTGAGCAGGTACTGAGTTAGTGCCGATTACATCAGCGTACTCATATCTAAGCACATAAGGCTGGCGAGAGCGCGAAGGGGGGGCAGCGACCACGGACACCGAACATAGAAAATGGATTTTGCATCTAGGTTCACCGCCACGAGCTCTTCGTCGCCGGCGCTGAGACTGATCAACTCGTTCGCGGAGAAGGCGCCCGCGCTGAGTTTGCTGGTCCTGGCCGTCGGCCTGTTCAAAGCGACGGGGTTCATCTTCACGCTGCTGCATGTGCTCTACGACACGGCTGTGCCCCGTGCGCCGCAGCTGCAGGCCTATAAGTCGCACGACAGAGGAAGCAAAGCTGCTGCTTGGGCCATCGTGACCGGCTGCACGGCCGGAATTGGCGAGCAGTTCGCCCACCAGCTCGCCGCGGCCGGGTTCAACGTCGCGCTGGTGAGCCGCAACCAGGAGAAGCTGGAGGCTGTGAGGACGGCGATCCAGGCCAAGTACGCGGTGGAGACCGCGCTGTTCGCGCTCGACGCCGCGACAGCCGGCAGCGAGAAGTACGCCGAGTTCAAGGCGTTCGTCGAGGGCCTGAAGAGCGTGTCTGTGCTGATCAACAACGCCGGCATCAGCCACGACATCCCCACCCCCTTCCTCGAGGTGTCAGAGGCGGAATTGAATGAGATCGTCCAGGTGAACTGTGTTGCCACGCTGGAAGTGACGAAGGCCGCGCTGCCCACCATCCGCGCGTTCAACGACGCGCACCCGGGCCAGCGCGGGCTTGTGCTGACGATGGGCTCGATGGCCGGCCTGACGCCGACGCCGCTGCTTGCTGTCTACTCTGGCTCGAAGGCGTTCCTGCAGGGCTGGAGCTCGGCGCTCGCCCAGGAGCTGGCGCCCAAGAACATCGACGTCGAGCTGGTCGTGTCGTACCTCGTGACGTCGAAGATGTCGAAGGTGCGCCGCTCCTCGGCCATGTGCCCCACGCCGGAGGCGTTTGTGCGGTCGACGCTGCGCCAGATCAGGTTCCGCGGCGGCGCCCAGGAGCGCGCGCACACGCTCACGCCGTACTGGTCGCACGCGCTGCTGCACTGGGTCATCGAGCAGAGCCTCGGCGTCTACCACTCGCTGGTGGGCTCGATCAACAGGTCAATGCACGTGAGCATCCGCAGCCGCGCGCTGAAGAAGCGAGCCAAGCAGCAGTGAGTTTGCAGCGAGATTCCGCGAGATTCCGTGAGATCTGAGGCAGTGCGCTGAAATGGCGATGAAGCTCCGCCGAGGCGCGTAAGCTTGCCTATCCAGGCCGCAATTGATATCCCACCCGTGTACGGGCATGAGCCTGTCGCGATGGACTCTAGCCATGCCCTCCTAACTATGTATCGTATTTTCGAAGCCAGTCATAATCCTAGATTGATGGCCAGGTGCGGAATCTAGTGCGAATTTTGAGTTCAAGAGCTCCTGAGGGCCGCACATTAGTCAGAAAGCGAGCCTGGCAGAAGCCCATGTACGCACCGCTTCAGCTCTCTATTATGATGCAGTTCGCTATGTATTCACGGTTACTAGACTCTAAGATCTCGCGCAGATCCTGATCAGCGGGAGGGTAGCGAGCATGCTGCGAGCGCGCCCAGGGAAGGCGCACTTAACGGGCAGCTTCAGAGTAGACTCAGACCTAATGTGACTGGAGTGACTGGAGAGAATCCTGCGCACAACGTGCAACATTCGAGCTGCACAATACATGAGGCGGATCCGCCTGGCGCACGGACATTACAAACAGGGCGAGGGTACATGCAAGGGCTTGTAGATTATGCGAGGCACGCGCTGGTTGTCATCTCTCCACGCAGGCGTGGAAGCACGCCCAGTGGCGAGTTGGTTTCGATGCCGGCATGCAAGTATGCGAGGCCTGCGATGCCAGAGGCAGCCAGGCGTGTAGTCGCAGGCTCTGCTCTCAGCCCGGCGCAGAACCCGGCGCAGCAGTGAGTTGTCCGATGCTCGATAATTTTGCGTAGATACTTATTGCAGAGGGTCGCGGCTGCGCAATTAGATCGCGACCAGTCTGCGGGTTCCCGCTTGACTGTGGCTGGCCGTTCAAACGACCGAAGGACGCTTAAATAGGTGTTAAGTGGTACTGTAGAGTATCTAGCGAGGGATGCTACGGTCGCGGTTTGCTCGGACGCTGACTAGTGGCGTGCGCCCGGCAATTATGCCTGCAGGTGCCTATATCAGCTCTGTATTGCGTCGAGGCAGGAGCGATGATGACACACCGGACTGTGCGTAAGTCAGTGCTCGCGCCGCGGCGGCCGGGCGCGGGCGTGTGGCTCGGGGGTGCGGCTCGGGCGCGGGCAAGGCGCGCCACTTCGGGCGGCCTGCTCCCCAATTACGCCTAGCGACCCTCGCCGCGCACCGCAGGAAGTTTCGGCGCATGAAATTTGAGCTCGTGCGCGCGCAGCATTTTGCCGGGCGGCCGCGCCTGCGCGGTCTTGTGTCTTGCTTGGGGGGTTGCCCACACGGTAACTGCGCGGCCTGCGTGCAGCGAGTAACCCTAAGGCGGTTTTACCAGGCGGGACCACGCGAGCAGCTAATTGTTCTGGTTGTTGTGCCAGAGACCTCCCCGGCCGCGACCACGTGAACAGCACTTCCTCACCCCCTTGTTTACCGAATCCTTGGGACGGGAGGGACTCGAAAAACCAGCTCTAAAACAGGCTTCGAGCTGCTTTGAGAGTTGGGTCATGGTGGAGTTGAGCGACTACCGCCGCCTGGAAAAGGTCGGCGAAGGCACCTACGGCGTGGTGTACAAGGCCGAGGACACGCTGAGCGGGAACCGCATCGTGGCCCTGAAGAAAATACGATTGGAGGCGGAGGACGAAGGCGTGCCCTCGACGGCCATTCGCGAGATTTCGCTGCTGAAGGAGATGCGCGACCCGTATATCGTGTCGCTGTATAATATTGTGCATTCCGACGCCCAGAAACTCTACCTCGTCTTCGAGTATCTCGACCTCGACCTGAAGAAATACATGGAGTCGATCCCGCGGACCGAGAGTTTGGGCGCGGACATCATCAAGAAGTTCATGATCCAGCTCGTGAAGGGCACCATGTACTGCCACTCACACCGCATCCTGCATCGCGACCTGAAGCCCCAGAACCTGCTCATCGACAAAGAGGGCAATCTCAAGCTTGCCGACTTCGGGCTCGCGCGCGCGTTCGGCGTGCCCCTGCGGACGTACACGCACGAGGTCGTCACGCTGTGGTACCGCGCCCCGGAGATCCTGCTGGGCGCGCGCCAATACTCGACCGGCGTCGACATGTGGAGCATCGGCGCCATCTTCGCCGAGATGGTCAACCGCCGGCCGCTGTTCCCGGGAGACAGCGAGATCGACGAGATCTTCAAGATCTTCAGAGTGCTGGGCACCCCAACCGAGCATGTGTGGCCTGGCGTCACCTCGCTCCCCGACTTCAAGACCACGTTCCCCCAGTGGCAGCCGAAACCCGTCGACGCCGTGGCGCCCGCTCTGGACGCCGACGGCCTCGACCTGCTCCTGCGTCTCATCACATACGACCCCGTGGAGCGCATCAGCGCGCGCCGCGCGGTGAACCACCCATACTTTAGTTAGCCGCCTAATTTTAATATGTATAGGATACCACAGATATCATCAGAATTTCCCTCTCTCGACAAAGCGTCTAGCGAGGCGCTCAGAGGCGCCCAGTGGCGTCCAGAGGCGTCCAAAGGCGCCCGTCGGCGGCCGGAGTTGCTCGGGTGCCGTCCTGTCTTTCGCACCGCAGGCGCGTGGCACGGCCGCAAGCTGTGTGTGGCGCTATCAGCCTTTGCAGCCTCTGCGACCAGATCATCTGGCCAGATCTGATCATCGAGATAGCGCCCGCGCCGATAAGCGATGCAGCAAGCGGCTAGCCACCGGCTAGCGCGCGATGCGGCAAGGCAGCGCTCGGGGGCTGTGGCCCGGTAAGGACGAGCGCGCACAAACAAACATTACTCAAGCCGGGTGCAGATGCTGGCTCGCCGTGCATGCTCAGATCCAGCCCAATCTTATGAACCAGGCGCTGGAAAGTCGCCAGTTTCGCTAGATCCCGGAAAGGCCGTCCCTGCTTCCAGATCGAGGAACCCGCCCTTCACCCATGACTGCCATTTCAGTGCGTGTTCTGGACCGTTTTTACGTGCGTGAGCGCCTTAGTACGACATGTCCGCCCCAGTTCGGCAGCTCACACGGGCCTGGCCGCTGCGCAGCCCAGGTCTGCGGATTAATTCCGCGGTCGAGAAGCCGCCGGTGAGATCCATGCGCGCGTCCCATCAGCGGACACGCCCGGGCTGCGAAGCCAGTACACACGCCATGCAAGAATAATGCAAGCGGGCAAGGGTTCTGACGTACGCGACTCGCCCCTCCCCTCCTTTCCCCCCGCTACTTTTCGCTCTGCGGCCTCTGTGCTGGCGTCGACGTTGCATGGTGCGCCCTCGGAGCCGAGGGGGGCACGCTCCGCGCAGCGTGGGTCCGTACGCCTGTCGGAGCCGCAGCCGTCCGCGCGCCCAGGCGAAAGAGGGTCTTTCCGAAGCCAAATTCGGAGGTGGCCGATTGAGGCGCGCGAGACTCGCGGCTGCCGCCGGCGGCGCGTATGCGCGCGCGCTTACGGCTCCCGGGGCCTGGTCCAGCCTGCACCTCAAAGTGGAGACGCCAGTTACCCATATGTTGAGTCCTGTGACAGTTCAACACGCAGATCCGCCCCTCACCATGCATGCGGGTTGGGGCGGATGGGGGAGTGGTACGAGCTGGCCTTTCAGTCATGCGCCGAGCCCGCTATATTAAGCGGGCGCGCGCGATCGGAACCTCGACGCCGTAACTAGAAGGATGCGAAGCGCAAGCGTGACAGAGCTGGCGCAGGACGTGAAGCACGAGGTGCAGCGCAAGCCCATCTCGTTCAGCAACCTGCTGCTGGGCGCGGGCCTCAACCTCTTCGAGGTGACGACGCTCGGCCAGCCGCTAGAGGTCGTGAAGACCACAATGGCTGCAAACAGAGGCGACAGGTTCAACAACGCCATCAGCCGCATCTGGCACCGCGGCGGCGTGGCGGGCTTCTGGCAGGGCCTCATCCCGTGGGCGTGGATCGAGGCGTCCACGAAGGGCGCCGTGCTGCTCTTCACGTCCTCCGAGATCGAGTACTTCTCGAAGCGGTACCTGGACGCGAGCAATTTTGGAGCCGGAATCCTCGGCGGCATGACGGGCGGCATCGCACAGGCCTACCTCAGTGTCGGGTTCTGTACCTGCATGAAGACGGTCGAGATAACGCGTCACAAGCAGGCCGCCCACGGCGTGAAGCCGCCATCCACCTTCGCGGTCTTCATGGACATATACCGGCGCGAGGGCATTCGCGGGATCAACAAGGGCGTCAACGCCGTCGCCATTCGCCAATGCACAAACTGGGGGTCGCGCTTCGGACTCTCGCGGCTGGCGGAAGACACCATCCGCAAAGCCATGGGCTACCCGGAGGACCGCAAGCTCGGCGCCGTCGAGAAGGTCGCCGCGTCGGCCATCGGAGGCGGCCTCAGCACCTGGAACCAGCCGATCGAGGTCGCGCGCATCGAGATGCAGTCCCAGGTCAAGGACGCCAACCGACCCACGAAACTGACGACCATGAGCGCCATCAAATACATCTACTCCCAGAACGGCATTCGCGGACTATATAGAGGTGTCACCCCACGAATCGGCCTGGGATGCTGGCAAACCATCTGCATGGTCGGGCTGGGCGACATGGCCAAAGACCTCGTGGCGCGGGTCACGGGCGACCGGCCGGTCGGTGCGCATTGAAGCAGAGCAAGAATGGAGGACAGCACGAGTCGCGCAGGCAGGCTGAGCCCCTACGAGTCTTGCTGCCCCATCGACTAGGCCATGCTGGTGAAGATCAACCTGGCAAATAAAACAACTGAAAACTGAGAACTTTTGGGCCCAACTTAATAGCGGCGAAGACCTTGCGGTCTTTGGCGGCGTCCCCCTCTGGGCCAACTACTCTTTTTAGAATGGAAGCTTTGGCTTCTTAAATAAATACAAACTCACTACATTATGCGGGTGATATTTCGGCCGTCTGTAAAGGGACGACGTTGTGGCGGCCAGCGCAAAAGCCTTCCTGCCAGCCGCCCGCCCCACTCACGCGAGTACAGCGTAAACGCCACGTTACTATACGAGCCACGGGAGGCACGCTTGACTTGTGTTCTATGTTCACTTTTCGTTCGCTTAGGTGTGCATGCATGCATGCATGCATGCAGCTACTGTTCAGATGCGCGTACAGACAGGGCTGCATCTCGCGAGCATCCGCAGCTTGGCCTTTGCGCAATAGCATTACTTGGGGAGAAGTGGTTTTTCACTGCGCACGAACTGTCTCGGCTCTGCCAGGTTGGTCTTTGAGCCGAACCGGTCGTACATGTAGAGACCTGCGAAGGTGATTGCGATCCCCCACCCCTGAGCTTTGGTGGTGTTCTGGCCGTACCAGAGGATTGCCACCGTCATCACGAAGACCCGCTTCAGCAAGCTTGCGATTGAGTAGGCTACGGTGGAAATGGATCCAAGAATCATGAAGCTCAGGAGATTCTGGCTGAAATGAGTGAAGCCGTTAAGTGTGACCAGGAACAGAAACTGCAAAGAGGTTCCGCCGTTCTGGAATTGGAACCCGTACTTCATGGCCTTGATGCCGTCCGAAAGAAGCCAAATGGGCAGTGTTCCTGCGAATCCCAGCAGGGCGCACCAGAAAATAATGGTGAGCTTGTCAAGGCGTTTCTGTTCCACAGGGCCCTGGATGCTGTTTCTGGCCTCAGCCGTCTCGCCGGTCGTGAGAAGGCCCTTGGACCATATGTTCTGGCTGACGAACACAATGCAGCTCATGAAGGCGCACAACAGAGCGAGCGGCCGCGCCCGGAATTCAGCCGAGCAAGCCATGATTACGCCCACCGTGAGGGGTATCAGAGATAGATACGTGCTCATGTTGTACCGGGCCTTGAAGAAGAAGGTATACACGGCCACCGTGAGCAGGGGACTGAGCGACTTGATCGCGTGGACAAGCGATACAGGAATCTGTGACGTCGCCGAGTGAGACAGGATGTGGCCAAAGATCTGGAAGCCTGCCATGGGGGCCGTAGCTCGCACCACAAATTTTTGTACACCCACGATCCCCGAGCTGGACACGGTGTTACTGGGGAAGAGGGTGGTGAAGCCGTGATTACGCCTCGCAATCCAGGAGGCGGCGTAGGCAAAGGATGCTGTGTATATGAACTGGATCATGGTCAAGCTGACCGGAAACTCGTAGATTTGGAGGATGCCCTTCGAAAGGTTGCTCGACACTGCGGATGCGCAGTACCACAGTGTGCAGAGACACACAAGCCCCACGCTAATTGGCGGGGCTACCACTTTCACAGCTTCCTGTGTATGCTCGGAGATGCTTTTGGCACGGCTTCGTCTCCGCCCTTGCGTGGCGCGGCTGCTGGAGCCTCGTCGGGGTGTCCACCGCCGAGCACTCGAGTGTGTCGCGCCCGAGGGTGTGCTTGGTAACGACGGAAACTGCACGGTTCCCACCGTGTGTGACGACCCGAGTGGGCTTGGAGGATACATCACATCCGCAGCCATTCGCGTCGGATATTTTTACGTGCTGCGGTTCGGCAGTCGTGAACTAGCAATTAGTTTACCACCGATCAGGCTAATCAAAGTTCTGGTGATGCGTGTTAACCCCGTGACCCCAATTTTTTTTCTCCTCTATGTTTAGCCCTCCGGCCACGAGCATTTTTCCACAGCACGTCCCTAAAACATTTCTACCGAATCGATCGCCCCTTAACCCAGATGTCCAAGCACGTGAAGCAATAAATGTCGCAAATTGTTGACCCCACGAATGTCACTATCTGAGGCTTGTGAGACGCCGAGCCTGGCTTGGCGAAGCCAAGCTTCGAGCGCTTTTTCTAATTAATGATTGTAACCACCTGTATTGCTGCGCCCTCCCGTGGCTCTTGCTTAAGCTACATATTTATGCACTAGGCCCTCGGCGCCGCGCCCGCATAGCGCTCCTAGTGACGACGTGTCCCTTTCCTGTTTATCTCAGAGGCGGTCGAACCCTTGGCGTTTCATCAGGGTTTGCGCGGATGCGCATGAGTAGATAGGCTGAGCGCGCCGGTAGGTGTGCGAACACTAACCCTCGGCGCTGTTTATATCCAGGCACACGGGAACGAGGCAGCACTGACAAGAAGGGCTGGCGCACCGTCGACGGATTTGATCGTGGCCACTACATACGGGTAAACCTGGTTCCCTGGTGTGTGTGTGTGTGTGGGCGGTTTTGACGGTGGCGGCAAGAACTCCCAAGTCAGTCAGAAAAGCTGCGAAAATCGCACTCCGTATCCTGTCGCGGCCAGGTTTGTCATCATCACGACCGAAGTGAAATTCGAAAAGAGCCAAGGCCCACGCCGAGCTGCCTATCCCGTTACTCTTCGTGTCTGATGGCGATGGAAGTCTTGAGTCCTGTGCCTCCTGTCGCAGACCCCACGTCTCGTATGGACGTCGTGGAGGATCCGTACGCCTACGACGAGGACACGGAGATCACCAGCGAGGACTGCTGGACCGTCATCTCCTCTTTCTTCAATGAAAAGGGACTAGTCTCGCAGCAGCTCGACTCGTTCGACGAGTTCATCGAAACGACTATCCAGGAGCTCGTTTGGGAGGACAAGCACTTGATCGTGGACCAGCCGGCTCAGCACTCCACGCCCGACGACAATATCAACCGGCGTTACGAAATCACCTTCGGCAAAATATACCTGTCCAAGCCCACAATGACCGAAGCTGATGGTTCGACCCACGCCATGTATCCTCAGGAGGCCCGCAATCGAAACCTCACGTACTCGTCGCCCCTGTACATAGACATGCACAAGCGCGTCCTATACCAGAAGGATTCTGGTGATCCGGACGACCAGGCGGAATGGATGGCCGACGCAAACGAGCCGGAAGAGCCGATTTCGAAGGTCTACATCGGCAAGGTCCCTATTATGGTCCGGTCAAACTTCTGCATGCTGCGTGGGCTTCGCGACGACGAGTTCTATGCGCTTGACGAGTGCCCTTACGACCAGGGCGGCTACTTCATCATCAACGGAAGTGAGAAGGTTCTGATTGCCCAGGAGCGCTCGGCTGCTAATATTGTCCAGGTATTCAAAAAGCCGGCCAACTCGCCAGTCGCCTACACCGCCGAGATCAGGTCGGCCATCGAGAAGGGAAGCCGCCTCATCAGCACAATGCAGCTGAAGCTGTTCTCGAAGGACCGTACGATCAAGGCCACCCTTCCCTATGTGCGGTCCGATATTCCGATTGTGCTGGTGTTCCGCGCTCTTGGAGTGGTGCCCGACGGTGACATTCTGCAGCATATTTGTTACGACCAGAGGGACTGGCAGATGCTCGAGGCGCTCAAACCGTGTATCGAGGAGGGGTTCTTTGTTCAGGATAGACAGGTAGCTCTCGACTACATTGGTCGCCGCGGCAATGTGACGGGCATCTCCAAGGACAAGCGTATTCGCTACGCACGCGACATCCTGCAGAAAGAGCTCCTTCCTCACATCACGCAGCAGGAAGGCTATGAGTCGCGCAAGGCATACTTTTTCGGGTACATGGTGCACCGCCTCCTTCTAGTCGCTCTCGACCGTCGCGAGCAGGACGACCGTGATCACTTCGGCAAGAAGCGTCTTGATCTCGCAGGTCCGCTACTTGCGAACCTTTTCCGTATGCTGTTCAAGAAACTAACTCGCGACATTTTCAGATACATGCAGAAGTGCATTGAATCTAACAAAGAGTTCAATTTGACGCTGGCAGTCAAATCGAACACCATCACAAATGGGCTCAAGTACTCGCTGGCCACCGGTAACTGGGGCGACCAGAAGCGCGCGATGTCCACCAAGGCGGGTGTCTCACAGGTTTTGAACCGCTACACGTTTTCGTCCACTCTGTCTCATCTGCGGAGGACCAACACGCCGATCGGAAAAGACGGTAAGATTGCCAAGCCTCGACAGCTGCACAACACGCATTGGGGCCTGGTCTGCCCCGCCGAGACTCCAGAAGGGCAGGCTTGTGGCCTTGTGAAAAACCTGAGTCTGATGACAGGCATCTCGGTCGGCTCGCCGTCCGAGCCCATCATCTTCTTCCTGCAAGAGTGGGGCATGGAGCCTCTCGAAGATTTCACACCGCACGAGAGCCACAACGTCACGCGTGTGTTCGTGAATGGCGTTTGGGTCGGTGTCCACCGTGAGCCGACGCTACTCGCTCAGACCATGCGGAACCTGCGCCGCCGAGGGGATATCTCGCCGGAGATCACGATCGTCCGTGATATTCGCGAGCAAGAGTTCAAGATCTTGACCGACGCTGGGCGAGTCTACCGTCCGTTGTTTGTAGTCGAAAACGGCAGCGAGCTAAAGCTCACGAAGGACCACATCTACCAGCTCCTCAACACCGAGGAAAACGGTTACACCCCTGAGTCGAGCGACTACTTTGGCTGGAGCTCCCTCGTCGCCAACGGGATTGTTGAATACATCGATGGCGAGGAGGAGGAAACCACCATGATCGCCATGACGCCGGAGGATCTAGAACTCAGCCGCGTGCAGCAAGAGGACGAGCCGGACTTGGAGCCGCTGGACAACGGCAGTGTGAGCCGTCGCTTGAAGCCGAAGGGATACACGACCGCACAGACGTGGACTCACTGCGAGATCCACCCGAGCATGATTCTTGGCATTTGTGCGTCGATTATCCCGTTCCCCGATCACAACCAGTCTCCCCGAAACACTTATCAAAGCGCAATGGGTAAACAGGCCATGGGTGTGTTCTTGACGAACTACAGCGTCCGCATGGACACGATGGCCAACATCCTGTACTATCCGCAGAAGCCTCTCGCGACTACGCGTTCGATGGAGTACCTGAAGTTCCGAGAGCTTCCGGCTGGCCAGAACGCCGTTGTGGCTATTTTGTGCTACTCAGGATACAACCAGGAAGACTCGATGATCATGAACCAGTCGAGCATTGATCGAGGTTTGTTCCGCTCGCTATTCTTCCGGTCGTATCTGGACCAGGAACGGCGGATTGGCATGTCAGTTGTCGAGGAGTTCGAGAAGCCGACGCGCGCGGACACGCTTCGTTTGAAGCATGGTACCTACGACAAACTCGACGAGGATGGCTTGGCCATCCCTGGCGTGCGCGTGAGCGGCGAAGACATCATCATAGGCAAGACAGCGCCCATCCCGCCAGACACGGAGGAGCTGGGCCAGCGCACGAAGTTCCACACGAAGCGAGACGCGTCTACCCCTCTGCGGTCCACCGAGTCGGGAATTGTCGACCAAGTGCTGCTGACCACGAATCAGGAAGGCCTGCGCTTCGTCAAGGTGCGCATGCGCACCACGAAGGTGCCCCAGATCGGCGACAAGTTTGCCTCGCGCCACGGTCAAAAAGGTACCATTGGTATCACGTACCGCCACGAGGACATGCCCTTCACCGCGGAGGGCATGGTGCCCGACCTGATCATCAACCCCCACGCCATTCCCTCGCGAATGACGGTCGCACACCTGATCGAGTGCTTGCTGTCCAAGGTGAGCGCTCTCTCGGGTCTCGAAGGCGACGCAACACCATTCACCGAGGTCACTGTCGACGCCGTGAGCAAGCTTCTGCGCGACCACGGCTACCAGTCGCGTGGGTTCGAGATAATGTATAACGGGCACACCGGCAAGAAGCTGGCGGCGCAGGTGTTCTTCGGTCCCACGTACTACCAGAGGCTTCGCCACATGGTCGACGACAAGATCCACGCGCGCGCGCGCGGCCCCGTGCAGATCCTGACGCGACAGCCCGTGGAGGGCCGCTCCCGCGATGGCGGTCTGCGGTTCGGAGAGATGGAGCGCGACTGTATGATCGCGCACGGCGCGGCGGCGTTTTTGAAGGAGCGTCTGATGGAGGCCAGTGACGCGTTCCGCGTGCACGTCTGCGGCGTCTGTGGCCTGATGTCGGTCATCGCCAACCTGAAGAAGAACCAGTTCGAGTGCCGGTCCTGCCAGAACAAGACGAAGATCTACCAGGTCCACATCCCGTACGCAGCCAAGCTCCTGTTCCAGGAACTCATGTCCATGAACATCGCGCCTCGTTTGTACACTGATCATAGCGGGATGTCTGTGCGCTGAAGACCCGCAGCGGCGGCAGCCACTGCACACCCCCGCGAGCCCCAAATTTATGGATCCACAGATCTTTTATATATTATAATTTTTTTTAATGCTCATAATGATCAGACAAATATACCAGTGAAAAAAAAAAGTAAGTGTACAAAAGCCGCTGAAGCAAGGAAACATAATTCCTGATCCCTTTCTGTGTTGCAATGAAGGCGCGCGCTCGTGGAATTAAATCGCTCGCTCGTGAGTCCCGGTAAGCTGTTTACAGAGGCTACTTCATTAGAGACCTTGCGGCTGCCGCGCTGGCGCGCTTCAGGCCTGCGCCGCGCGTTCCTGACGCTGCTGCTCCTCCTCGAGAGACATGCGCAGGGCCATGGCAAGCTCGGGGTCGTCCTCCATGTCGTCGCCGCCGAGCATCATCTCGCTTTCGTCCTGGTAATCGTTCAGTATGCTGCTCTTCGTGACTTGGTGCACGAGCTCGTCGATGCCCGGAGGCGCGTCGAGGAAATGCGAGTTGTCGCTGACGTTGACAGTGGCGACGAAGTCCTGCAGCTTGCTGCTGTTCTCGCCTTCCTGCCCGAAGCTCACGACGTCCAGCGCGACGTTGTTTTTCTTCAGCTTCGCGGCGAGCTTCTGCAGGTCGCGCTCGCTGTCCTCGACGGGCGAGCCGATAAACACCACAATGCGCTGCTGCTGGTTCTGCTGGCGGTGGCGGAGAGCCAGCTGCGCCACCTGTATTGCCGAGGCCAGCGTCGGCCGCGAGCCGTCGATCTTGGTCTCCGAGATGCCTGCGAGGAAGCGCGTCGAAGCGGTCACAAAGCTGACCGTGACGCGGCCGCTCAATGTCATCAGGCCGACCGAGCTCTGCGGGTTTGCGCGCATCTTCGCCGAGAAGACGGCCATGGCAGCGTCCTGCTCCGCGCTCAGCCGAGTGGGGAAGTAGTCTCCGTTCCGCATGTACTCGGTTGTGTCGAGCACCACCATTGTAGCCTCAAGAACCATCTTGCAAGTAGCGCCGGCCTAAGAATCTGCCGTCCCCTTCGATCTAAAGCGGGTGTATCTGGACTTTCCAGGCTAGCCGCAGCTGACTCATGCGCTAAACTCCCAACCTTGAGGGCCGTCCTCACACACTCTATCCACCCCACCTAAACCGGCATACTCGCCTCGCCAAGGCGGCGGCGTAGGTAAACAACACATACGGCGCGCAGATATCAGCATCAACACACAGTATCATTTGTGTAAATTGTAGAGTTCGCATGCCAGCTCAATTGGACGAAGATAGCTCGATTTGGCTGGAAATCGGTGCGCTGCGCGAAGAAACGCGCCGCGTGTGCGCCGAGCTGGACCAGGACCTCGAGCTGCGCATCGGACTGTGGCGCGAAGCGTTCCGGCTGCTCAAGTACGAGGCTCGCCGCTTCGATGCCGCCGTAGAGACACCGCAGAGAGGCGACGGAAACGTATGCTGAGTTCATAGCTAGTTGCTTATAAGTTGAGTTTCCGCTTTCAAACCGCATGGGGTCAGAAGGTGGTCTCAAACTATTTATATGTACACAATGTGCCAGCTCATGTGTTGAGCTATGCTTCGGTCTTCTTCGCGTCGCTGGAAGCAACCGCGTCGTCGTGGAAGGCGATGACGTTGCCCGCGTAGGGCGTCTCGCTGCCTTCGAAGAGCTTCAGCCGCTCAAGGCGACGCTGGCGGAGCTGGTTCTTGGGCAGCATGCCGCTGACTGCTCGTCGTAGAAGCTCGCCGCCGCCTTTCCTGTCCTTCAGGTCTCCCATCGTCATCTCCTGCAGATGGCCGGGCTTGCCGCTGTGCCAGCGGTACTGCTTGTATTGCTCCTTTTTGCCGGTGACATATATATGTTGACAGTTGGTGACCACCACGTAGTCGCCGCAGTCGCTGCCTTCGAAGTAAACGGGCTTGTGCTTCCCCTGAAGAGCCACAGCAATGGAGGTCGCGAGCCGTCCCAGCGGCCGTGGGTCGCGCGCCACGTCAACGTGGTGCCATGTCCTCGCCAGCCCCAGCGCTGTTCTCCCAATGTACTTTGAGGACATTCAGGAGGCGGCTTCGACACTGATGTCCACTCGAGTCTCTACGTCGTAGCGTGGTGCTGGTGATGAAATTTCGCCTCGCCTCATCGGTCGACTCGAGGTCACGTGCACATGTTTGATCGATCCCCGATAGATGGCAGAGCTCGCCGGGCCTACGATTCGAGGGCACGCATAGCCATTTGACGGGAGCTGGCAGAATCGGGGACAGTCGCTTGATGCAATCTGTTAGCATTACCCATGAATTGCGCAATCGACACCCTTGCTCGATCGCGCCGTCAAACTTTATGAACATAAAGTCTGGGCGCCCTACAATTCGCCTCTGAGAGGTCGGGGATCTCCTGAGGCGGCGGCCCCTATCGCGGGTCGGGTAAGGTCAAGCCAACTCCAACACCGTAGGGATTGAGCCGAGCGTCCAATTTTAAACGTCAAAACAACATTGTTGAGGGCGTGCTTCTTCATTGGACCACCGCCCACCATCTGGTTTTGAGGCAGCGAGCGAACACAAACGCCACCCCGAAAAGCTGGAGCTCGCTGTCATACAGTAACCCTTCTTCAGTTCCTCAGCCCCCCCTGCTTCTCCGAGTGATACCCTAAATCTGCGCAGAGTTGAAAAGGCGTAGGCCTCCTGTTTACACCCCCCTCTTGTCGTTCCCAAGGGAGTGGAGAACCTCGAAGGCCCTGTCTTATCTACCGCAAAGGTGCTGGCAGGGATGCAGCTTCGCGGGACGCTAGTAATAGCGCTTGGCGCTTTCATGTCAATTCTCTCGATCGTAGCTCTCAGGCATTTTGCGTTCGAGCCAAATCTCTGCACCATGAGCAGAAACCGCTCGAGCTACGCTCAGCTCGATTTCACGTCCTCCAACTCAAAGATCAGCGGCAAATATGAGCTCTACTTGTACCGAGAGGGTGGCCTTTCCCCTAGATTCGAGTCCATACAGGATGTTGACAACCTGGGCGGTACCCCTGTTCTCTTCATACCTGGAAATGCAGGATCGTACAGCCAAGGCCGGTCGCTTGCGGGGCTAGCCGCCGACAAGCCTCACTACGACTGGTTCCTGGCTCATTTTGACGAGGATCTAAGCGCCTTGCATGGTAAGACCTTGCTGGACGAGGCCCGTTACGTCAACGATGCGATTGCTTACATTCTCGATCTCTACCGTCAGAAAAGCGACGAAGAAGTGCCTCCCACATCAGTGATTATAGTCGCACACTCCATGGGGGGAATAGTTGCTCGCACGCTCGTAACTCTGGATAATTATGTTGAGAACAGCGTTAACACCATCATTACGCTCAGCACTCCTCACGTTAATCCTCCAATTACATTTGACAGAGATGTGACTGAGCTTTACGACCTTGTTGGACGATGGTGGAGGAACAAGCCAGAGGAAATAGACATCGCGCTGGTCTCTTTGGCTGGAGGCCACAACGATCTTCTGGTGCTTCCTGATATGACCATCATCGACTCCCTCGGTGGTATTTCTGCGTTCTCGTACGAGGTACCCGGCGTCGGACTTGGTATAGACCATCTTGCGATTGTATGGTGTGCGGAACTAAGACAAGCTATAGTGGAAGCCATTGATCGCATTGTGGATACTACTCAGCCAAGCCGAACATTGCCTTACGAGGAAAAGATGGCTAGACTCACGAGCAGGCTGAAAGCTTCTAATTTTGAGACCAATGGGGCTCATCTTGTCGCCGACCAGAGTATACTTCTTGGTAAACGTCAACAGTTTCTCATCAATGGTACCACGAACCTCGTTCTGCCATCACACTCAAGCTTAGTGAGCTACAAATTACGGAGCAACGTCACCCTCAATGTCGTGCACAGGACTGAAAAGGAGGCAAGAGAATACGATGAAACTCGGGAAACGACACTCATGTGGTACTCGGCAGGCCCCTACATCCCCTTCTCCAAGAACACGCAAAAACTCACAGTGTCTTTGGAACCGTTGTCGGAAGGCTGGAACAACACAAGCCTCCCGGTGAGTGTAGTCATTCAGGTCGACTGGCTTGCGACCCTCGCCAACATTGTCCTGCATTTCCGTACGCTTGCCGCTTCGTGGCCCTACGCCATCGTCAACCTCACTCTCATCTTTGTTGTGTGCTCAAAGAATAGGCTGAGCTTCCATGAGGCTTTGCTCTCGCATTTCGTCAAGAACTGGTATCTCAGACTCTGCGTCATTTTGAGTCTTGTGCATTGCATCCTTGTTCATCCGACCGTGCGTGCAGCGTTTAGAGCCGTACAGCTGCCCAGTGAGGCCAAAAACGTTGAAGGGCTTCAGAAAATCGGCTTCGATGCGCACGATCTTCTTCTCGGTACACTGGACTTGGAACTCTTTTGGATGGCACCCCTGCTGCTCACTATGGCCATCTTTCTGGTTTTCCTTATCAATCTCACTGCGCGAGCTGTTGTCTGCTTGATTCAACTTTGCAGATACCCTTTCTGTCGGTTCGTCCGCCCGGGGCGCAAGGCCCTTGCTGTTTCACAGGATTCGGATCAAGTTGAAAAGGTCCACGTTACTAAGAAGAAGCGCGTATCACAAGGATTTATGACCGCAATGTTGATATGCGTTCTCTATTTGTTGCCTTATCAGATCTCCACTGTAGTGCTCACAGTTGTGCAGCTGGTTACTTCCAAGGATCCAGACTCTATCACTTTTGGGATCAACCAGCTTCTTCTTTGGACATCATTCGTGGATGCCCCTATTATTGCCGTCTGGATTAGAAACCTCACTATCGAGTGGCTGTGGGCCTTCGCCTCGATTGAGAATGTCTACTCAAGCTTGCCCATAGCGTTCTTCATCTTCTTTGTGAAGCCAAATGCGAGTGGCCTTCTCGTACGGAGGTCATCATTGAGAGTCGGAACGCTAATAATACTCAGCTACATCGCGGGCTACGCATTTGTGTACGGTGGGCTACACGCATTTATGCTGCATCATCTCACTAACTACTTTTTGGCATGGATTGTTATCACCAATCTTACCACAGAGTAGCTGGGCGCACGTTCGCGCACCTATTTATAGCTATATAGGATAAGTTTCGCTGTTGCAGGCACTCATAACTGAACATCTCTATAATTCGGCAGTGTCCTTATGGTTTTTTTTTGCATTATTAAATTAAGATTCGGAACTTGAATTAGGTACATAGATTCACTGCTTTCACTCAACTCCAGGCTCAACATCGTCCCACCAGTCTTTGCCTTCACGCGTGGCCTTGATAACCTCCTTGCGAATAACGAAATCACCAAAAGGCTCATTCTCGTGGCGCTCAAGGGCCCAGGCCTTGAACAGCGGACGCAAAATATCCAGAATCTCGTCTTCCTTCAAAGAGGATCTGTAAAGCTTGTTCAAGCGTTGGCCAACATGCCCTCCACCCAACATCAGGTTGTAAGCACCATAGGCTTTACCAATAAGGGCTACTTCAGCGAGCCACGGCCGTGCGCAGCCGTTCGGACATCCGGTCATTCTCATGACAATAGAGTCGTGCCGCAGCCCATACTCTTCAAGAGCCACCTCAAGCTTAGTGATGAGCTCGGGCAGATATCTTTCCGATTCCGCCATAGCAAGACCGCAGGTGGGGAAAGCCACACAAGCGGCTGAACTCAGACGCAAGCCACTGAAGGCAATGTTATCAAGTTTGTATTTGACGAGGATGTCGTCGAAGACTGGCTTGAGCTCATCGCTGATACCGGCAACGATGATGTGCTGGTTAGCAGTGAGCCTAAACTCGCCCTGCTTGTGTTTCTGCATCGCGTGCGCGATCTCTCTGAAGCCAGACCGGTGCTGAAGCTCCGGTGTGTCTTCCACTCGACCGTTTTCGACAAAGGTTGTGAAATGATTGCGACCCTCTTCATCGCGAATCCACCCATAGGTGTCGACATTGGTCTTGAAGGCCGGGTGCTCCCTCGCAGGTTCAAGAGAATACCCAAGATATTTTTCAACCTCAGCCTTGAACCCCTCCACAGTCATATCATCGACAGTATACTTCAAGCGCGCGTGTTTGCGGTTCTTGCGATCACCGTTGTCACGTTGGACCAACATGATCTTCTCGCATACGTCGAGGATCTTTGACTTGTCTGTGTATCCAATCAAGGAGCCGGTACGTGGGTAGGTCTTGCGATTGTTGTGAGTCGTTCCCATGCCGCCTCCAACAAGAACGTTGAAACCGACAACGCTGTTGTTTTCGATGATGCTGATCAAACCAATGTCATGTCCATACACGTCAACATCATTGTAAGGCGGAACGGCGATATTTATCTTGAACTTTCGGGGAAGGTAAAGCTGCTTGTAGAGCGGCTCCTCATCATTGGCCCCCTCTGCGAGCACGGGAGGGCTTTGAGCTACCAGATATTTAGACGGCTTCTTCGTTGGGCCATCCGTGCGCGTGTTGACCCGTTCCTGGTACTCGGCGGTGTCAGATGCGTCTTGTCCTTCCAGCCAAATTTCGTAGTACGCGGTTGTTCGGGGGAGCAGATGCTCACTTATTTCCTTGCCGAACCTGGCAAGCTCCGCGTGGATTTTCGCAGACTGGACCGAAGCACTGGTAACAACATTTCGGTCTACATCACCGCATGCCGCCACGGTGTCGAGTAAAGAGTTGTTGATGCCACGGATTGCAGGTTTGAGATTCTCTTTGATGACGCCGTGAAGCTGGAAGGTGGCACGCGTAGTAATCTTGAAGGTGCCGTTACCCCGCTCATCACTCAAGCGATCAATTGTGAGCCACTGCTCTGGGGTCGCGCGGCAACCGGGGAGTCTGACACGAACCATGAACGCATAGGCTGGCTCAAGACCCTTCTGCTTTCTCTGATCACGCACGTCGCGATCGTCCTGCATATAAATGCCATGAAACTTAGTGAGTTGCTGATTGACCGCATTAATTGCACCTGTGCTCTGGTCCTTGAGCTCCTCAGCGATATTCCCTCGCAGGTAGTTGGAGTCGCGCTTCATGTCCTCGTTGGTCAACGGAGGAGGCTCCTCGCCGCCATCGACTTGATCCACCCCCAGAGCTTTCCACAGCTCAGGTTCCCATTGGTTGTACCCCGTTGACCAGCCATCGGCATCCTGATCGTCGCCTAATCCCAGATTTTCGACCAGTTTCTGAGCGCCAAGAACCTCGAGACGCTTCCACAAATCCATTGATGGCTTGTTGTAGAAATGTTTGTCCTGTTTACGAGGCCAATACTCAGAGTCGCCCATTCCGAACACAGCAACCTTTGTGTTGCCGAAATCAACTGTAGAGCTTTTCAGCTGCTCCCACAATTGTCGCCCATTTTGCGGGAACTCACCCTGACCGGCAGTCGAAGTAACGAAGGCGATGTGCTGCTCGTTCGCAAGGTCGTCACCCTCCATATCATCAAAGGCCGCCACGCGAGACTTGAGGCCCCTTGCCTTGGCACGGCGAGCAAGCCTCTTGGCGACGCCTTCCGCCTGGCCTCCGTCACTTGCAAACAAGACAAGCAACGGCGGACCACTAAGGCCCTCCAGCAACTGCGCGAAAGCCGCCTCCGCACGCTCCTTCTGACGATTGCGCAACAGCGAGCCCTGGCTCTGCGCCAGTACTCTTGCCAACTGTGGTTGCTGGCGTGCGAGTAAGGAGAGCTTCTGTTCACGATCCAAGAACTCCTTGAGGCTCTGCTTCAAAACATAGCTATCAAGAGTGATGTCCTGTCCATTGAACCTGTAGAGAGGCCAGAAGCCCGACTCCACGGCTTGCTTTGTGCGTTTCAGAACATCGAGAGCATCGTTGCCCTGTGGAAGATATGCGACGACAACAGCGGGTCCGTTGAATGCTTGCGCTTCAAGCAGCGCCTGAAGGAGTTGTGTATAGCTGGCGTAAACTGCCACGGATGCGGTGTAGACGTTCCCAAAAGACATGGCATACAAGCCGATGTCTTTCTTCACTGTGGCATTCTCCGCAGACTCGATCACTAGCATCTTGACATTCTTTCCCGACGCAAGAACGTGATGTACGCCAGACAAGCCCAGATCATAGGCCCAACTATCACTGCCAACAATCCAGTTTGCGGCTCCAAACTCCCGCTGGTAAGGTTCCGGAACTTTTGCCAAGAGTTCCTTGTTGTACGGGTCGAGGGTCCACTGGCTCAACGCATTGGCCTCTTCGCCAGTCACCTTCTTAGACTTGACGTCTTTTGAGATCTCCTCTACGACGGAGCGGCGATGCTCCTCCATGGCCAAAAACTTGCCGAATGCAAATTCCGGTGTGGTGCTGTTTTCTTCGTTCTCGCTTCGGTTCAGGAAAACCAGATTGGGGAAGATTTGTGCCAGGACGTTCAAGTAAACATCATCGGTCTTTTGACCGGACTCCACGTCTTCAGCAGAGACCGCCGTGGCCGGTTGCGAGTCGGACGTCAGCTCCGCACCCAGAAGTTGCCCGCGTCCTTCGCCTTCGAAGGCTGCGGTCAGCAGAGCCTTCGCATCAGCTTCGTCTTCCACCTTTCCCAACCTGTAGCTTTTCAGAGACGAGATGTTTGACAGATGAGCAGCATCAGCCCCAAATGTATCCTGGAAAAGCGGAAGCAGCTGTGTCGCTGGCTTTGCGACCTGCTCCAGGACGACGACCTCGGTGACGCTCTTTGGCAGGGCTTCGAAGAGCTCATTCGCGTTGAATGGGGCAAGCAATCGCACGCTCAACAACCCCAGCTTCCCGTCGGATGCCACAGCTTGCGCAAAGTCATCGGAGGCGCCCAGAATGACAGCGGCCTTCGTAGCTACACCGGAGCCACGGTACTCGAAAGCGTTGAAGCCTTGGCCGGCAATATTGAACGCGAGAGCAACGGCATCGGCATCGCTGATTTGCTCGTTATTAGCCTCGGGCTCGTCCTGAGCAATTGCGCCCCCAATAAGCTCAGAGGACCAGACGAACGGGACACTGCGCTGCTCGGGCGAGAAGAAGTGCACGACCGGCTTTCGAGTCTTGCGTGCAACGAGGTCCGCAACGATCGCGAGGGCCTGCGCGTCCTCTGGCCCGAAGCTCTGCAGGAATACAAGCCCCGAGGACCGCAGAGCTGTGATGAGACCGAAATCAGTTACAGAGACGTGGAAGACGACCGGCGAGGTCTTCAATGCCGATAAGTGCCCCAGGCCAAAGAACAAGTCTCGCGCCTCGCCAATGAAAACAATCGGCTCATCAGCCTTACCTTGCTCTTCGTCGGCAATGGTTACGAGCGCGGCTAGTGGATCGGGATGATTTCCCGGGCGGACAACACGAGAGCCAAGCGCAGCGACCGTTTGCTCAACGGCATCGATGGTGCTGGTGACTTGGCCATCCTTCGCTGCCATTTTCAGTGCCTGACGTTTTCCGAACTCGTCTTTTGGATTTAACTCTCCGAGACGGGTGGTCAAAAAAAGTCCTATGGGTGCCCAATGGTGGCGATGATATTTAAATTATGCTTCTCCCGAAGCATCAGGGCCGACCTCCTGTGGGGTGATTCCACGTGAGCGGCCTGGGTACCAGCACTTACGCAGGTAGAGTCATACCAAGTACCCGGTGCCGAAACACCTGAGGGAGCACAGAGGCCGCTAACTTGTGAATCTCTGAAACGCTCGAACGCTCCAGTGATCTAGCATGTGTGCACAACCTCGTACTTATGATTATGACTGTATATACGTACATGTTTCTCTACATCCAAACCTTTTCTTCCGAAGGAGTGACTTGCATAGATGAATGTCGATCAGCGCTCGCTATGCCAGCGAGCATTGCGACGCAGCTGGCTGCGGAGCACTGTTCGTTATTCTCGACTCGCAGATAGAGGCTTGTGTAGTAGGTCAATCACACCCGCCTACAATAAGCAGTCTTAGAACAATGAGAAGAAAGAACTTGGGGTGCTAAGTAATCATATATAGATTGAAGCCTGGAATTCGGCGGGACCCAGCTAGCTGCCGACATAAGACCGTCGAGAGTTCACGCAATTCATAGTGATTTATTTATAGAGATTTGTGTCCATAATTAGACGATTTTGGAACTCAGCGAATCCGAAACCAATGAGGATGTACATGATTACGCACGGTACCACGCGCGTCTAGACCTAGTAGGACTAAGAGCCTCAATGCACTCAAAAACCGCGTCACGCTAGATGCATATGCCCTTGTCAGGGAGCATACTCGGCAGCGGCAATCGATTTGGACGTGTCGGTGTCCCATGAAAGGAATTTAGAGGGATCGAAGTAGATCACTGGACTTTGAGAGCACAGCGTCGATTTCTAGCCAGAGTTGTGATGCAAGCTCCTACGCAGTGATTGACGACCTGAGTCTTAGTATGTCGGTATTCTAACCAGAGCATGAAAGTCTCACGCATAATTTCAGCCCGGTCCACGAGATGAGTTGCGGGCGCCAGTTGTGACGGTGATTTGGGGCTCGTAGTATGTTTTTACCAAATACAAATGATAAGGTGGGTATGCGCTTTTACGGTGATGTTGAGGCAGCGGATGTAGAGTTCTAAGTCTCCACGGAAAGTAAGCACAGCTCTTGTTGTCGTTGTGTGCTTCGATAATTGTGCATTTATTCAGCGGAACGGTGTTCTGATGCCTTAGTGAGAACACTAGTTTTGGATCGGAGCAAACAAAGCAGCAAACGCTAGGGCTAAATGATCTACCGCGCGCACACGATCAGTTCCATCTAGCTACTTGGGGGCTATTTAGGTGCCATTCGGTGCCATTTAGGTGCCATTATGTGCAATTTAGGTGCCATTCGGTGCCATTAGCTACCCTTAGGCGCTGTGTTATCGATCTACGCTTGCCAGCGCGTCTTCTGCCCTTATCCATGCCGTCCCTTACTGTTAAGGCCGTTCTCTGATTTGGAGAGCGCGAAGGTCCACGGGTGGTGGGTCACGTGCGGAGATGGCCAATCAGACCAAGTAAGATTTGCTGACCGCGACGGCCATAACTACTTGATCTGTTAACCACCCAACCCACAGATTTTCAGTATGCTGAAGTTGCGAAGTCAAACGCTCAGGCAGCAGCTGAGGCGAAACTTCTCAGCCTCGGGCTTCCAAGGCAAGGAGGTGACCTTGACTGTCGACGGGCGTGAGGTCAGTATCGATGCACGCGCCTCGTTGATCCAGGCCATCGAGAAGGCCGGTGTCCAGGTGCCTCGCTACTGCTACCACGAGCGTCTGGCTGTTGCCGGCAACTGCCGCATGTGCCTCGTTGACGTCGAGAAGGCCAGGAAGCCAGTGGCCAGCTGCTCCTTTCCGGTGAGCAACGGCATGGTGGTCCACACCCGCAGCGAGAAGGCGAAGTCGTACCAGGAGGCCGTGACCGAAATGATCCTAGGAAACCACCCTCTCGACTGCCCTGTGTGCGACCAGGGTGGCGAGTGCGATCTCCAGGACCAGACTCAGCGTTACGGCAGCGACCGCGGCCGGTTCCACGAGATTGCCGGCAAGCGCGCCACGGAAGACAAAGACATCGGGCCGCTGATCAAGACTAGCATGAACAGGTGCATTCAGTGCACGCGTTGCGTTCGTTTCACGAACGAGATTGCCGGCGCGCCCGAGCTGGGCACCTCCGGCCGTGGCAACGACATGCAGATCGGCACATACCTCGAGCGCAACCTCAACTCAGAAATGAGCGGCAACATCATAGATCTCTGTCCCGTCGGTGCCCTCACGTCGAAGCCGTACGCATTCAAGGCCCGACCATGGGAGCTCAAGAAGACCGAAACCATAGACGTCCAGGACGCCGTGGGAAGCAACATCCGTGTCGACTCCCGTGGCCAATCCGTGCTCCGCGTGCTGCCCCGCATCAACGACGAGGTCAACGAGGAGTGGATCTCCGACAAGACCCGTTTCGCTGTGGACGGCCTCAACACGCAGCGACTCACCACACCGCTCGTGCGCGTCAACAACCAGTTCCGCCCTGCGAGCTGGGAGGACGCGCTGCTTCTCATCCAGTCGAAGTTCGAGGAGCTGAAACCGGGCCCGAACGAGTTCAAGGCGATTGCCGGCGACCTCGTCGACGTGGAGGCTGGTGTCGCCCTCAAGGATCTCGCCAACCGTCTTGGCAGCGAGAACCTCGCGCACGATTTCGTTGGCGGCGACAAGCCCGTGGCCACTGGCGTCGACCTGCGTGCTTCCTACCTCTTCAACGCCAAGCTGACCGGTGTGAGCGAGGCGGACGTGGTATTGCTGGTCGGCACGAACCTCCGCCACGAGGCCGCTGTGCTGAACGCACGTCTGAGACAGCACTGGCTTCGCTCTGACGTCAAGATCGGCCTCGTTGGCGAGGAGTTCGACTCGACCTTCGAGTACGAGCACCTGGGAGCGAACACCGAGAACGTTGACGCTGCTCTGAAGGGCAGCTTTGGCCAGGCCCTCGCCAGCGCCAAGAACCCCATCATCATAGTCGGCTCTGGCGCCGCCGAGCAATGCCCGGAGGCTTTGAGGCTGCTGGGCAAGTTCGCGTCATCGAACGGCAACATCGTCAGCGAGTCCTGGCAGGGGCTGAGCGTGCTCCAGCGCAGCGCCAGCCGCGCGGGCCTTTACGACATCGGCTTCGCGGTTCCGTCACCGGAGGTCAGCGCTGTCAAGCCCAAGATCGTCTACCTTCTGGGCGCCGACGAGCATGTCGAGGCCCCCAAGGACGCCTTCGTTATTTATCAGGGCCATCATGGCGACGTGGGAGCGCCGCTCGCGGACGTCATTCTTCCCGGCGCCGCATCCACCGAAAAGAACGCCACTTTTGTGAATACTGAGGGCCGCGCGCAGCAGACGAAGGCCTCTGTTGGTCCTCCGGGCGGTGCTCGCGAGGACTGGAAGGTGATCAAGGCTGTCAGCGACGTCCTTGGCGTCCCTCTTCCGTATGAGAGCAACCTCGAGATCCAGGGGCGGCTTGGCGAGATTGCGCCGAACCTCCTGAGCCACGACGTCGTCGAGACGTCCGCGCTCGCAAAGCTTGCGGCCAGCCAGCTGGCGGTGCACGCGCAGGGCGTGGACGGCAAGCTCGGCACTCCCATCACAAACTTCTACTTCACAAACTCTGTCGCGCGCTCCTCTCCGACCATGGCGCGCGCCTCTGCTGCGTTCAACAAGCGCCAGCCCCAGGTGGAAGGGCGCCAGTCCCAGCCGCAGGCGAGCCTTTAGAGTGTTGGCATGACCGCAAGTAATGAAAAACTAGATAAAACGGAATAAAACTTACACGCTCAAATAACTGATTCTCACGAATCTCCAGACTAATATGGCGCCCGCACTGAGCATCTGGCCGCGAGTCGGAAGCGCGCGTCTTGCACGACTGCTGCACGACTGCTGAAGCAAAGGCCAGCGAGCGCTGCTCGATTGTATGTGTACGGGCAGGCCAGCTGCAGCCGAGCTGCTGATAACGCGATGTGTGTGCGAAGGCGAGATAGCGATATACATGTGTGCCTTAGTCACGCTATCGACGCTCCTTCTGAACTCCGCCGATGCTCGCAGCATTTCTGGCGTTCTTGGTGCCAGCGCTTTGCGCCACCTTGAAAGGCAGCATAAATGGGCTGCAGCCGATAGATTTCCTGGCCACAAGCCTTGTGCTCCGCGACCTTGCTACGTCCCATCGCGAGCGCCAGCTTATCACCACTAACGGCACGTTCGAGTTCTACGAGCTCGACCCGCGCAATCGCTACCTCTTATCACTGGACTCAGACACCCTAGAGCTCCCGTTCTCGTACCTGGTTGTACCGAAGGAGGACGGTGCGGGTTTCGACATCCGCAAGGTCAGCGAGGGACGCCCCCTCGACAGTCTGGGACCAAGCGTGAGCCACCCGATCAGCATTGTTGGGGCGAAACGGGCCAGCTTGGTGGTCGACCAGGCCAGCTTTAGTGTCATAAAGTTCTTCACCCAGCCCACAGTGCTGCTGTCGCTGGGCTCGTTGGTGCTGGTCACCTACTTGCCGTCCTGGATCGCGAGCATGGACCCCGAGCTGCTGGAGGAGATGCAGAAGAACCAACTGAACCCGGGCGCGGCCTCCGAGAAGCTGCAAGGCGTCGATCTTGCCAAATCAATTGCCGAACGAAGGGCTAAGTAATACAACGTGTATATGATAATAGAGTAGGCCAGTACTTATATGCAACTGCGGCCAGAGCCCGAGCCAGAGCCAGACCCATTACGGGGGAACGAGGAGGTGCGCGCGGCGCTTGCTGGCGTATGCTGGCGTATGCTAGCGTCACGCTTGGATGAATCCCCAGCGGTCCTTCGCGGCAGCGCCGGGATCTGTGGCGTTTGCATAACCCGGCGCATCGCCGAGTGTTTTCATGGCCGCCTCCCACGGGAGAGGGTCCGCCTTGCCTAGGCCCAGAGCGGTGCGCAGCCTCTGCGACATGTGCAGCGGGCGAGTAGGCGCCGCACTCTTCTCGGCATCGGGCTTGTAGGCCTTGCGAAGCTTGAGATCCACGACCTGGCCATGCGGAAGAAGCAGCAGTTTGGGTTTTGGGGCGTCCGGTGAGAAGAACGCCGCGTGAAGCTTCTCGTAGTCCACGTCGAGGCGCTCGCCCTTCCAGGCGTCCTGTATCCCGGTCTCGACTATGTTCTGCGGAAGCTTATAGCCGGGTTTCGGACCGAACTTGGGTATCTCAGATCGGCTCTGCCAGTTGGACGGCACGGGGACCGCGTGCGGCAGTGTTTTCATGAACACCAGAAACTCCGGGTGCGCAGCATCGGCGTCGTGCCATTCGACGAGCTCGGGCTTGGAGGTCGACCGTTTGAGGTCAGCCAAGGAGGGTTTCATGGCGGCCTTCTGCTGCTTTCTGCTCATGCCGGCTGATGTGCCTGTGTCAGCCCTCGGGCTCCCGCTATCGCTACTCGGGTCTTCCTGAGGTGATCTGCCGGCGAATGTTGTCTCCTCGTCCCTGTCCTCCAAGTCCGCTTCAGTCCAGTTTCGTTTGAATCGAGAGTCGATCTTTTCTTTGAGTGAATAGAGCGGGTCGTCTTTGCTCAACCACTCATACTTACGCGCAAGCATGGTGAGTCCGCTCTTTTTTGAATTGAGTCTATCGCCATCGGTTTCGCTCACTGGCGCCTCAGGGATGTTGCGAGTGTCCGCAGAACCAGTGTGGTCGGCCGTGGATCCTGCACCTGCTTCTAGGCTGCGCTTGGCCTTCTTGCGCTCACGGCGGACTTGATTTTTTGATCTCATGGCTTGATAAGGTCGTTGAGATGGTCGAGTTTGGTGTTGATGTCCTTTTCGTAGCTCTCGATCTGCGTGCTGATTCGGTCGAGGCCGAGTTCAATGCTCCTCGCGATCTTGAGCACGCTCGGTTTCGACGACTGGGCTTCTGCGTCGCCCTTCGCCGGTTCGGCGGCTGCAGTCCCCGCTTCTGCAGACTCCTGCGCGTTGACCTCTTTGGTAGCGGCCTCCTTAGATGTGGTCTCCTGTTGTTCCTGGACGTCGCTGCGAGACGTGTCCGAGTCTTCACGCAATGCGGCTGGGTCTGCGCTATCGCTTGGCTCGGCCATACAGTTCAGCCAGCGAGCCACTCAATGCGGATGGAGTCTACAACACCAAAGTCCACCTGCAACGCGAATGCTGGTCGCGTGTGTGCTTAATTTCTGTAAACATCGTAGGGTAAAGGGTTGTGTCATACTTAGCGCGGGCCAACGCAGGCGCCGGTGCAGGAGAGCGCGCACCAACGCTCTGAGCTGTTGTCTGCTCGATGCATCTCAGCATTTCAGTGGATAATACGAACAAGCTGAGGAAACAACTGGGACTCCGTCTCATCCCAACCGAAGCTGAGCTGCCCGATCCGCAACTGGCCCAGCCACCCAGCTCGAAAGAAAGAGCCACTCACAACATAAATGCAAAGCTGGATGCAGCAGCCGAACGTGTTGCGACAAGAGCGGCTCGCGGAAACTTACCGCTAGGGGACGGATTCGTGGAAGCGAAGCCCATGTCCATTGACGAGTTCCTTCCCAAAATACAGGCTTTGAACAAGCCACCTAAAGAGAACGGACTCAACGCGGAGCCACTCAATGCAGAACCGCTCGACGAGAAACCGCATAACGAGAATACGGTCAGCGAGAAGCCGCTCAGCGAGAAGCCGTCCAGCGATAAGCGGCCCAGCGAACGTTTACGCAGCGCAACGCCCCCACTTGCCACTGAGTTCGAGTTGCCGAATGAGTCACGGTCTGAACAACGCACCCTTGCCAAGCCCAAAGCGCGTGCTGTACTGAGTGAGCTATCCGAGTTGCCCACAGCTCCCTCCGGGTCTGTGGAGGATCATCTCGCGAAAGACTACGAAGATCCTCTCGCTGCTCCTAGCGAGCTGCCGCACTCTGTGGAAGTAAAACCGAAACCTCAAAAAGCAATCTTCAAGCCGAAAAGGCCAAAGACAACCGCCTCGACGCGTGCGCGCCATCTGGAGAGATCCAGCCTGGTCACTGAAATCGAGGAGGAAGACAATTTTAGAAGCATCATCAAGAGAAGCAGGCTTCAGCATGCGAATCTTGGCTCTGACCATACCAGTACTTCACAGATATTTCGAAGGGAGCCTCACAATGGTGAAAAGCCCGTCGTAATAAGCACAGTGAGCTCCTTGGTGCACAAGCTCGAATCTGAGAACCTTCGTGAAGAGGGAAGAGACGTAGGCAGCGATACGAAAAAGCGTGGCATTTCTGACAGAAGTCCCCAAGATGATGATGTGGATCAACGTTCAGTCGATGAGTCCTCTGACACGGAAGATGAGGCTAGTACAACCCACATGGGGGGTGTTGCCGATGTTCTGAAACAGATTGGATCTGCTGCTAGCTCAAGCCACTCAAAGGTTTCCTCAACATCGAAGAACTGGGCGCGAGACCTAGCGCACAAGCAAAAACTGCGGGCAGCCGAGGTCGAAAGCGCGAAGAGATTGTACCGAGCGCTTCCCCCCAAGGAACGTCAAGAGGCGCTGGGTCTCCACAAGAGAAAGCTGATCCAGGAACAGGCCGCAGAGACAAAAGATGTGCTCAAGTTCTACAAGCCTGACGTAGTGGTGGAGCACAGGGACGAGCATGGACATACGCTCACGGCAAAACAAGCCTTCAAGCAGCTCTCTAAAAGCTATCATAGCACCAAAAGGAAGAGGGACACCTCTTAACATAAGAAGGCAGTTTTCATTATTTATTATTTATTCGCAAGGGCAGTCAAATGCTTCGCTACGACGACATTGTAGAGTTCCCAATCCTCAATTTGCGGGGCTCAGTGCCACAAAACCTTAATCTCAGGAGGGCTGGTAAATACATTAATTCGGTATTTGCTCGAGAGTACCAGAGCATCGGAGCCCACATCGATTACGACTGGAGCAGAGCCCTCTTTTCAGGGGATCATATGGCTACGGCTATTACACTGCACCGAGCGACTGAGCGAGTAGTTTCGGCAAGACCACCCCCCAGCCTAGACTCTAGAGAGCTTCTTTCGCATCGGGCGAATGCCGCGGCACGTAGCTCTTTACTCTCGAGCCACGACGCTGATACTGATGAGCTAGAGACAGTGCAAAGAGATAAACTGCCTTGTCACGAACTTGGCGAGCAGACTGAGAATGCATCTCATAACTTGGACGCGCCGACTCCTTCGTCAGCAGTGGCTTTCGCAAACATAGTGGAATCGGACTGGGCGGTAGAAAATCTGACAGAGCAATGGGAAGACTGGCTTGAAACCTATTCAAGGGGCATCTACAGCATCAGCGCGATCCCCAGACCGCAGTGTCTCTCATCGTGTGGTGAAGTTTCTGCTCCTCTACACTACAATGAGGGCATGCGCTTGGCCTCTGTTCGGCTGTTTCTGGACCACCGAGTCCGCAATTCTGAGCTAGAGTTCGCTCGGAAAGCTTTTCGCAGAATATTGAGACAACATCGACTGAAGGCAGCGTGGATCTCCGTGCTCACTGAGTCCCAGCAAATCAACATACTAGACATGGGGAATGGTAGGCTGCTAGACCGAGCTGCGCGGCACACCTCTCTTGATGCTCACACAATACTAAGCAAAGACAACTGGATTTTGGTGGACGCAACGGCAGACTGGCGAACAAAGTTGAGTCCAGTCGTCATGCAAGCCCCTTTTGTCAAATTCTACGTGGGCATCCCGTTGTTCTTCCGGGGACACGCGATCGGGGCTGTAGCGGTGTGCGATCCGTTCATTAGAGCCCAGATACCACAGGGCTTGGCTGAGCAGCTATCAGAGCTCTCCAGTAGTATCACAAGATATTTCGAGGATCGACTGCTCCATCGAGAATCTCTGCCTATGGCGGGTGGTTCCGTGAGAAGTGCTTCCACAGATACGCACACTGACGCTCGAGTTGACATATCGGAAGACTCAAACTTTTCACATGCTTATGTCGCCAGAAGCAGACAAGCCGCTTTTTCGGCGTTGTATGTTTCGCGTGCGGCCCCAACACGTTTCTTCAAAGCAGCATTACAAGTAGAACTGTTCAGGTCTCTTGAAAAAAGCCACAGTATTGCACACCTTCTCAAAAAGTCATGCCACAAGCTTCTAGGGAGCCTTAATGGCAAGGTCGCTTTTGTAAGTGAGATTCGCTCGAGGCGTGTCGCTCCAGCGCTGCAAGAAACTGCTGTCCCTGAGGGATCACTCAGTCAGCCTCGTCGCAAGTGGATCAAGCCACAAATTTTGTGCAGTAGCTCCACTCCGCAGGAAGAACGAGCGCGCGACCTGGCTCAAAGTAGCCTCGAAATTCTCACGCTCGGTATGTGTAGCCCGTTTGGCATCCAGTTCGTCGCGAAGGAACCCAAGCAGAGCGAGTCCGATAGACGTGACCAACAGCTTCTTGGCTTGGCGATACCTTTCCTAAGAGAATTTGGGCCAGACGGCGAATGTCTCGGGGGGTTTATCATGTGCGCAATACTACCAGCCGTTGATAACGATCTGTCTCGCACAGACCGGGTCCAGTCCACGATCAAAAGAGTGGTGAGCACGCTTACCTCCTTATTGCCGTACTACAGTGAGAAAGTAAGATCATCATAATATACTATTTTAGTCTACAAGACATTATATATATATAAACTGTTAATTAAAATTTCATGAGGTGGTCCAGGCTCCTGTCGCTGTCATGCCGTTTGTAAGTCTTCGCGCTCGGGGAAGGCTGCAGCGGCAACATTAGGGCGATCTTCCGCAGAGCAGAACTCTTAAAGCAGGAGAGCAGGAATGATAGCGGCGAGAGCAGGGACACCAATCTGACCAGCAGCGTTCTGAGCCCGCGACGCCGACGCCTGGCTGGATGAGGCGCTAGACCCTCCAGATGAGCTAGATGCTGATGATTGCGATGAAGAGCCTCCTGAGGTTCGACCGCCACCACCAATGGCACCGGCGCCGGCGCCAGTCGTCGTGCTGCTGCCCTCAGGTGACGAACTCGGGGCAGCGGAAGTGCTGTTGCGAGATGTCGCCACAGAGGAGCTGCTCCTTGCAGATGATGAGCTTGCCGAGGACGACGAGCGCGAAGACGACGACGACGCGCGAGAAGATGATGATGAGCGCGACGACGACGAGCGAACGGAAGAGGAGCTAGCCGAGGAAGACGACCTTGATGCAGAACTGCTCACTGAAGAGGAAGACCTCACAGATGAAGAAGAGGCAGAGGACGAGCGCGCGCTGCTGGAGCTAGCGATCGAGGAGCTCGAGCGGCCGTAAGGGCCGTACAAGTTGTCTCCAGTGCCATCAGTCGACTTCAGAATGTAGTCGTCATCAGTGATGGCGACGTCGCTTCCCAAGGCCCTCTTGTTGGTGAAGACGTAAGACTTCGATCCAGTCGTGTTCACGCCAGCGGGCGGGTCGTATGCCTCCACCTTGATGTTGTCAATTTCCAAGAAGAAGTAGCCTGGGTTGGCACCCTGGCCTGCTTTCCAGTCGATCTTGCCACCGGCCCACTCAGAGGTGCCCTGGGCGGCAGAGTCGCCACCGGGCCACAATCCGAACTCGATACGAGCTGGCGTCTGAGGGAAAGCGTACTCTCCAGTAGTAGCGTTCTTCGTGGCCTCTTTGTCGAGCGTACGAACAACGTTGCCATCGATGCTCCAAATGATCTGAGTCTCTTGCCAGTCGATGGTGTACTCGTGGTAGTTGTTCTCGGTGTCAGATGTCGCTGCAGGAATCATGTTCTTGTAGTCCAAATGGCCCTGCCAGTAGTAATTGGTCTGAGCGTGGCCCACATCGTAGCCAACGAACTCATAATCGACCTCGTCCTTTACGTTTGATAACAGAATGATGTCTGAAACGACGCCTGCGCCGCCAGATGACTTCAGTCGCGCAGTGACCTTACCATACCACAGATAGAATGAGGAGTATACGGTTGAGCCCGTCTGGCCTTCGTACATCTGGACACGAAGTTTGTTGTCGTCGCTCGACGTGATGTTGCCCAAGTAGCTCCAGGGGCTCTTCTCCGCATCGCCGAGATACTCTGCATATGTTGCGATGCCGTCGGTTCCCTGGAACTGGTACTCACCACTTTTGTAGATAGGCATAGCCACACACGATTCTGCCGTGTGGGAGAAGCGAGTGTCGCAGCCGCCTAGACAGACGTAGCCGTTGCCACAGATGCCTTCCGTCGAGCAACAAGGATACTTCTCAGGGCAGGCCGGTTTCCCTTCGCCACAGGAGGGAATGGCATCGTCTGCGAAGGTTCCACCTAGCAGCGCAAGTGCTACCAACGAAGATACCATCGTAACTTCGAATTAGCTTTTAGCAAAAAAGGCGAATATTGGGCCGGATCTCAGAGTTAATATAGTTCAGCGCAGGATTGGGACTTTGATTATAAAATACGCCTTTGGGGCAGGGGTTACACGCGTTGACTTATTTTTAGGCACGAGGTAAACAATGGTTCATGGAAGCGGAGAGAAGAGACTTCGGAGCGGCTGGCGATTACCGTACGTGTCCGGAAAGACATTTACGCGTGAGCTCGGGGCGCGACTTGTCGGACTAGACACAGCCTCTATTTTTTGGTACAGTAGCAGGTCGCTAGACACTTTTCGTGTACCCCTGAGTCGCCTCAGAGCCCATCTCTCGCCCCCCCTTCGTTCGATTTTTTTAATTAAACTCGCAGGCGGGAATAGTCTCAAAGGGGACACTTGCATAAAGTAGTCACATGAGCGTGAAAAGAGCCACCCGCATTGGCTGCCTTGCCCTGCACCGTCTGGAGGCTATACGCCTCGAGCCGAACGGTTGAGTCACGGTTTAGGGTCTTTTCCGTGGCTGTGGGCCTACCGTGGTGATAGGGATCTGGCTGATGGAGAGCAGATCAGTGGCTAGATCCTTACAGATGCTTTCGAGCATTGCCGCGACTCCTTCGGCAAGCGGCATGCACATCTGAAACCCGACCACAACACGATTTCCGAGCGGGTCAGACCTGAGCTGAACAAGGCAAGCTTCTTATCGCTTTGACTTTCCCTTAGTAATACGTCGTTCGCAAGCTGTGCAGGTGCCGAATGCAACCCCCGCGCATGGGTCCCTGCCAGAACACGTGATGAAGCAGCCCGCGCGCAGGGATGGCGCGCGGCTGAGCCTTAGAGTCAAGCCATAGTGTAAGGGCGAGGAGAGCAAGACCTATGGATGCATGAAGCTGAGACAAGAATAGCAGAGCGTAAACAACGGTGGACAGCATACGTTCCGTGCATGCTTAAATTTAGAAGCGGGGCCTCGCCCCCACCATGAGAGAGCGAAGCCGAAGGCAGACGGACTAGCCACCCGTGCATCATGGTAATCTTAGTGCATACCTAGCCTAGCTATCGATATACGTATAGGCGAGATGCCCTCCCGCGCCATACAGAGTCAAGCCCACACACACACCTGCCCGAGCCACACACATAAACCCGGGTTCACCAACACATTAAGGCGGCTACGCGAGCCGATCCCCCCACGCAGGCACACCGGATACACGTGCCGGGCTGTGCGAAGTAGCCACGGCTAATAGCCACTTTGGCGACTGGAATAGAATGGACGCCCTTCTTAGCGACGGAATTCAGGGCTGAGCGTTCTGTGTGCATAGGGATGTGGGCTCATCTCGGGAGGCACAGCACCGATCAGTTCTCGATGGAGTAATGATTCCCTTGACCGCGGGCTGACGGCGCCCGAAGGAGCGCGGGCACTGCGCCTTGCGTACAGAAGAGCTGCGCATTGAGGGCCGGAAAAATGGGCGAGAGCCGTCTTCACGCGCCGGTGCCGCGCCGAGCGGCCGGCCGTTTTGCGCCATACATGCGAAGACTAAGTGGGTTCCAGCCTCGACGCGAGCCCTCCCACGCGTTTGAGACGTGCGCGTTTGCGAGACGGACTGAGAGAGAGAGGACCCCCACACAAGCGAGGACGTTGGGTGCTTTTCCGGAAGAACAATAAATTAAACTACCTAAAGGCGGTTCCTACCCTCAATTTTTTGTTGATGCCTTTTACAGTTTTGACTACTTTTAGTGGTGGTGGTGCGCGTCCTCCTGAGGGCCGAGGTAGTTCAGGGTGTAGCAGCAGCCCGACTCCCAGTCGCGAGAGATCTTGCCCTCCTCGACGAGCAGCCAGTTGACCTCCTGGGAGCCGGCCGGGAAGCCGGTGCAGCCGACGTACCGGTGACGGTCGTAGGAGTCGATGACGACGGGGTCGGTCGGGGTGCCCTTGCGGTCCTGCTGCAGCGGAGCCATGTCGAAGAGCTCGATGCCCTCGAGCTTGGAGAGGTACTCGAGACGGTCCAGACCCGTGGCGATGTCGAACGAGTCGGGCTGGAGGCCCTTTTCTGAAGTGCCCGGGCCGAAGAGGGTGTTGGGGCCGGTGGCCTCCTGGAGGTTGCGCGAGACGCCGTATTCGCCCTGGGCGACCTCCTTCTTCTCGATGAAGAGGGCACGGCTGGAAGTGAGCGTGCGGCGGGCGGGCGCGAGGGCCACGGAGCGGCGCAGCAGAGTGCGAGCGAACATGGTCACAACGATGCGAGAAATTGGGTGGAAAAGGATACTATGGTGGTGCACGGCTGGATGACTACATAAGCAGGGCCACGGATTGGTCGGCCGGCCCCGGCCCTCGAGGGAGACACTCTCCGTTAGCTCCCAACTCTCTCCCTCTCGGGCTCGATACAGGTCACCTGATTTCACGACGAGAGCGACGGGTTGGAGGGCCCTCCTTTCCCTCCTCCTCGTTTGCAGCGCGTAACGGCCGCCTGCAGGTCGCGCAGGCGTGCATCTGAACGAAGCGGGGTCGCCGCAGCACGCATCTGCAAGGCTCCATGACATCGTGCGGGACGAAGTGGGGGAGGAATCTCAATGCTAGGCGCAATGACATAGTGAATGGATTTTAGAATGCGAGGCGCAATGACATAGTTTATGAATTGAAATGCTCGGCACAATGACATAGCGCGGGCGGTGCAAAATGCGGTGCAAATGCGGTGCAAAATGACATAGCGGAGAAATACCGCCAGGAGGCACAATGACATAGGGACTAAATATCGCTTAGAGGCATTGCGACACAGGGGAGGCATGCCAGCGCTCTGCACAGCGACATTGCAGCGACCGCGCAGCAGTAACGCAGCAGTAACGCAGTGGTAACGCAGCGCAGTGGTAACGCAGTGGCAACGCAGCGGCAACGCAGTGGCAACGCAGCATTAGGCATACCAATTGTGAGCGCCGCAGTGACCTCAGTGTGGTGATCGGTTCAGTGGCTTGAATTATGTGCGCGGGCTGCGTGGGCAAACTCAACTTAGCAGTAGAATACATCTATCTATAGCTATGCCTCTCTCTACAGGATGGCTCGGCGGTACCCGCTGACCATGGGCGACCGCAGCGTCAGGTAGACATCGGTGCCGAGCCCGTGGTAGGACTGCAGCTGCAGCTGCCCGCCGAAGAACTCGGCGTAGGCCTTGCTGAGCGGCAGGCCGTAGCCGAGCCCCGCCAGCGAGAGGTCCTCGTTTTCGTTGAACCCCTCGGCGTCGCGCTCGACCGTGGTGTGCGCGAACCGGAACACGTCGCTCTCGCTCTCCGGGCCGATACCGCCGCCGCGGTCGCGGATGCGCACGATGACGCCGACGCCGGAGCGGATCACGGTGACCGTGATGGGGTTCTGCTCGACGACGTGGTCGCCCCGCAGGCAGACGGCGCGGAAGCTGTTTTTGAGGAGCTCCATGAGTATGTACTCGAGGTGGTTCGGCGGGTAGGCCAGCGTCACCTCGCGGCCCATGTCGATTTTGAGCTGCGGGTAGATGCCGAACTGCACGCCCACGAGCTCGGAGACGGTGCGCGCCGTCGCTTCGCACACGGCGGCGGGGTTCAGGTCGGTCTGGATGCAGCCCACGAAGTTCGGCCCGATGGGCCGCGTCAGGCCGATGTGGTGCTCGGCGAGCGTGCGCGTGCCGATGCGCGCGCGCAGGTGCTGCAGCAGCACGTCGTTGACCACGCCCGGGTCGAGGAGCCGCTTGCACTGGCTGAACCCCTCGGCCATCATGGGGATCGTGTCGGCGTGGAACTCGACGAGCTGCTCGAGCACCTCGACGAAGCGCAGGTTCTCGGCCAGCGTCTGCGGCGGCTGCATCGAGGACATGACGCGGAAGCTGTTGTAGTAGATGTTGTAGATGTTCGAGACGTGCGGGTTGAGGATGACGATGAGGGGCAGCGCGCGCATCGCGTCCAGGCGGCGCGCGAGCCGCGTCGTGATCTCGTCGATGACGTACTTCGCGTTGGCAAGCAGGTCCGCCTCGGGCGGGCTGCCGCCCTGCAGGCCGCGGTACTTGACGAGGTCCTGCAGCTGGATGGGCCGCGGCTTCATCCCGGCGCGCGCGAGGATGGCCGCCTCGATGAGTCGCTGGTCGGCCCGGCTCGGCCGCGCCGCGAGCGACGCGGCCGGCACAGCCGCCACCGGGCCGGCCGCTGCTCCCGAGCCGGCGCCTCCCGCGGAGTACCGCCGCCGCGGCTGCCGCAGCCGCCAATGGCCGCTGGTTCGCCGGAGACCGGCTCCCAGCATTGATCACGGCTCGCTGTCTTCTCCCAGGTCCCGGTTTGCAGAGGTGACGGGAGCGATCCTTACAAGGGAAGCGGTGGGTGGGGCGCGCGGGGAGAAGAGTGCGGGATGCTGCAGCTGCGCGATGACCCTTTCATCGATGACTGATCTCGGGCGGTCGCCGTCGGCGTGCGCGTACGGGAGAAGTTGAGGCAGCCGCCTCCGCCCCGTGGCCCGTAGCTTAACGCGGCGCTGCGTCGCCTGCCAGCACGATGCGAATCGAATCCGGTTTTTTTTACTTTTAGTGGGATATACAGCTAGTTAATGAAGTGCCAGGCCAGGAAGTGGAGGATGAGGGAGCCGACCAGGAAGTCTATGAACGCGCGCTTGCTTGTGATTTCGGGGAACTCCTTGCGATTGACCGGGTTGATCTGCTGCCGGAGGCTGGCCAGAAGGACGAACTGGGCGACGTTCGAGCCGAACCCGGCGAGGAAGGCGTTGAACGGGTAGTTGCCGGCCAGCACGCAGAACGCGAACTGCACCACGCCCGCGCCGACCAGGTACGCCATGAAGAGATTGGTCGCCTGGGTCCTCGCCGGCGAGGACCGGTGGTCGTTCCACAGCTGGTTCACGACTGCGGATGCCATATGCCTGCTGCCTGAAGTGTCGAGTGTCGAGAGCTTCGTCGCGCGGAGGTAAGGGCATGGCCGGCCGCGACGGCAGCGTCGCGACGGCAGCGTCGAGAGCGCGTTGAGCGTTGAGCGTCAGCGTCGAGCGCCAGCGTCGAGCGCGACGCGCAGACGCAAGCGGGGCCTTGAAAGGCGCGGACCGCGCGTCTTGTAGGCCGCGCCGCGCCGCGGCCTGGCCTTTGCAATTGACCGTAGCTGTATTCTATTTAAAGCTAAGTATGTATGTGCGCAATGCGAGGCTCCGTGTTGTAGTTTATGCATCGCTGCGCAGTAGCGATTATGTTCAAAATTGCAGGGGGTGACGCGAGGGGTGAGCGAGAGGTGCGCAAGAGAGGCTCGCGCGCAAGCCGCCCTCAGCGGCCTTCGCCCGCGGGTGACGGCACTGGCGACGGCGTGGGCGACAGCGGCTCCACGCGCGGCTGCGAAAGCTCGATGGTGGACTCGTCGCACGGATCGTGCACGTCCACCGTCACCAGCGGCTCGTGCACGATAGGCTCGCACAGCACGTAGCTCGCGCTACCGAGCCTCGAGCCCGATCCGCCTTCCTCGGCGTCTCGGCTCCCTCCCTGTATCGCGCTGGGAGCCCCGCCAGCAGCTGTGCTGGGAGGCGCGCCGGGTGCCTCGTTGGGCGCCGCGCCTGGCGAGCCGCCTGTCGAGCCGCCTGTCGAGCCGCCTGTCAAGCTGCCTGTCGAGCCGCCTTCGGCGCGCGCGCCGGCTGCCGGGACCGGCCCGTTCTCAGCTGGCTCCGCGCCGCCCTCTTCCGCGCCGCCCTCTTCCTCGTCGCTCAGGTCCTCGAGCAGCCGGCTGGCCGGCCGCTCGCTCATGATGTGGATGACGCGGCTCTCGGCGGGTACCGCGGCGAGGTGCGCCTTCCAGGCCTCGAAGTCCGCGCGCGACATGAGCAGGAAGCCGGCCAGCATGCTCGGATCCATGCTGGCGAAGTCCAGCGCGCGCATCCGCCGCGAGTGCATCGACTCCGTGAACGCCGCGTCGGGCGACGCGGGGGTCACTGAGGGCTTCGGCTCGTGCGGGTCGTGGAAAAACAGGCGGTGGTTCTGGAACCCGTAGAAGTAGTGCGAGGCCGACGTCCGCCCGCCGGCAATGCCCACGGACTGCGCGGCGCTCAGCAGGCTCTGCAGCCCCGCGTAGTACACGGGGTTCACCTCCTGGATGCCGAGCCGCAGGCCGCACAGCACGAGCACGGGGAACTGCAGCGCGAGCAGGTCCTGCTCGAACACGTCCGCGCCCTGCGAGATGTAGACGCTGAGGGGCGGCTCCGCGAACCGCGCGATGCACGCCGCCACGGCGCTCGGCCCGAACCACTGGCCCGGCAGCTTCCCGCACTTCTCAGCGCCATACTCCACGAACCGGTGGATGGAGTACGGCGCGCTGGGGTCGTCGCTGAACTTGCGCAGCAGCGGGATCTCGTCGACGCCCGGCGCGCCGGGCCCGGCGCCGCCATTGAGCAGCCGCAGCAGCGCGTTGGCCAGCAGAGACTGGCCCGTGCGGATCATGCAGCCCCAGCCGACGTCGCTCGTGAACGAGTCCACGAACGTCGACGCCGGCACGGAGTACGGCCCGGCGCGCAGAAACGTGCCCACGTTCTGCAGCAGCGGCGAGGGGCCGTCCGGGTGGCGCGGAATGGGCGTCGGGAACTGCGTCCGGTACATCAGCCAGACCAGCCGGGAGACGTCCTCGAGAACGGCCTCGCTCCACGCACCGCCCTCGGCGACCTCGTATTTGCGCCCGAGGATCCACAGCGGCTCCCCGGACTCCGGCGCAGGGCCGTCGTTGCTGAGGAGATCGAACACACGCTGCATTGAAGCTCGCGGCGGTCGACGTTCGCTGCAAGGGGTGGCGTTAGCTGGCGGGAGCGCAAGTCGGTGACGGCGTGTGCAGGCCGCGCCGCGGCCGTGGAGACAGCAGTGCTGCCGGTTTAGGGCACGCCCGGCCTCGCTATCTGACGTGCCCGCATGCATGCGTATGCAAGGACCGCCTGGCCCGCGCGAGGAACGGCCGTGGCCGCACCTTTTCACGCAATCGGGGGCGACTTTCAAGAAGAACTGGGGCGCGCGAGCTGAAGAGCTCAAAAAAATCCCGGCTCAGCAGTCACGGCCGCAGCTTTCTAGGTAGCCCGAACCAGCAGGCGTTAGACGAGAGCGCGTTCGTAGAGCCCGCGCCAGCGCGGCCTATCAGAGCGGCGCGTGCTCATACTGCATTCATTCCCTCCTGCCCATCTGCATTTAACTTCGCCGCTGGCCTTTGCAAGCGCGCGGGTTTCTTCAGCAATTGTAGGTGACCCACGCCACTTTAGCTAGCAATTTTTTTTCACGACCATGCAGTAGTGCTCGTGCTGTAAAAGCAGTGCTTTTTGCGCCCCAGATGCGCGCCTACCAATGCTTTTGATCAGCTTGGCCGGCCATCTCCTTGCATTTAGGTACCGCTTTTTCATGATTAGTTAGCACGCGTCACTTTCACCATGAAGGGATCGAAGTGGAAAGCAGGGAAGAAGGCTAGCAAGCACGCCAAGCGGAATTCCAAGGGCCCTGCGAAGTCCGACTCGCATAGCCCAAACGCGCAGGAGAGGGCCAGACCGGGCAGCACGGGTCGGCCAGACTCCCACTCCGCCAAGTCCTCCCAGAAGCTCACTGGCCAACGCCGGCGGGATATCACCGGGAATTTGCGCTTTTTGCCCGTGGAGTTCGTGGCTGCGCGGGGCGAGTTCAGGCTGGAGCTTGAGCCGGTCCAGCAAGAGGAGCTAGCGGACGAGGAAGACGCGGCGTCGTCAAGTGATGAGAGCGCCGCGGCGGTCGCGACCACCGCTTCGCCACCAATACGTACAGACGAGCCCACTGGGGGCTCGAGTGGCGAAGCTAACGACGACCCCAATGGTGACCTCAATGACGATCTCAATGGCGAGCTCAATGGCGAGCTCAATGGCGACCGCAATGGCGCGTTCGATGGGGGAGACCCAAATATGCTGCGCGATCGAGCTCCGGGCCGCGACGCGCCAGAACTTCCAACAGGTGCATCCGGCCTTGTACCAGCACTTCCAGCAGCCGTCGACAGCGACGAGGAACTGCTCGGGACTATGGACGAAGACGAGCTCGACGAGATGATTCACGCAGATATTACTGTGACCATGGAGGATCCAGACGAGGCGGCCGCAGAAGTGAGCGATCACATGGACGTCGCAATCACCCCTGATGGCGAAGATGTCGATGTTGATGAGCTCGGACGCCATGTCGGAGCCTCGACTAGTTCTTTGAGCGGAGGCCCACACAGCGGCGAACACGGCGCACAGGGTTCAGACAGCGCAAGCGATGTTCATGATGATGCGGACGTGGATGCGGACGTAGATGCGGTAGTGGATGCGAACGCGGGTCCGGGTGTTGACGCGGGCGTGGATCTTAACCCGGATCTGAGCCCGGATCTGGATTCGGGCCTGGGCTCGCCCTCGAATGTGGACGAGAATCTGGATGTGAACATGGAGAGTGTAGACGAAAGCATCAGCGACTACGAGGCCGAGCAAAAGGACGTGTGGGAGGCGGATCCGAGCAGGCTCGACCTTCTCCGTGACGAAGGAGACTCCGATCTTGCGGATATCTCTGACGGTGCCTCAGAATCGGGTGGTGGCGGCGCGGGCGAGAAGAGACTCGACGCGGACGCCGCCGAGGACGCCGACGAGGACTCCGCCGAGGACGAAGATGACGTCGGCCCCGAGGAATACAGCAACCTCTTTGCGCTGGACTCGTCCGACGAGGACAACCGCCTGCACGTAACGCTGGATGATTACGAGCTGAGCGACGCCAGCTCTGTGGAGCAGGACTACATGGACAACATGAGCGAGCTCGACGACGACCAGATCTTCGCGCTCGCCAGCAGCAGCGTGGCCCGGGGCGTCCACGACTTCGAGAACCAGGACGTGTTCGACAAGTACGACGAGTACGACGAGTACTTCGACGAGCTGCTTGCCGACGGCCCGCTGGTGAGCGACCGCAAGAAGCTGAAGCGGCAGGCTCGCGAAGCCATGCACGCCATCAAGTTTGGCAAACTCCCTCCCTTGTGGGAGAAATACCCCCGAATCATGCTCGTCCGCGAGGTTCTTGAGGAGCTGCGCATCTTCGCCGGCCAGGCCGGCGCCTCGCTGGCCTTCCCGCCGCTCGACAACAACGCCAACTGGTACGTCAAGGAGCTGGCCCAAGAGCACGGCATGACGCCGAAGGTCGTGGGCGCCAACTACGAGAAGTACGTGGTCGTCCAGCGGACGAACCGCACGAACTCGGTGGGGGGCAAGAAAATGCACAAGCTTCTGAACCGTCGCCAGGCGTTTCCGCGGTCGGACGTGCTGGACAAGGAGAAGAAGCAGAAGGCCAAGAAGGGCGCGCCCGCCGCCAGCACTAAGGGCGGCGCGAAAGCTGGCGCGAAAGCTGGCGGCCCGAAACCCAGCGCGCGGCCGACGCACGGCCACATTGTTGGCCACAATGCCGCGGAGATCTCGAAGGAGAATTTCGGCCACCGCATGCTCGTGCAGATGGGCTGGACGGAGGGCTCGGGCCTGGGCCGCGGCAAAGAGGGCATCACCGCTCCGATCCCGGCGATGGTCAAGCTCACGAAGACAGGACTGGGCGGCGTGTAGCCCCGCATCCACACGCGCGCCTCGCGTCTTAGCCGCGCACGCTTCGTGTCTTAGCCACGCAGCCACCACTTCCATCCTGCATCAGAAAGGCATTTTAGAATAGCATCAAACAGGCAGACGCGCGCGGCGCCCGGCGCGGACGCATCGCCCACCACCCCTTCCGCATAATACCGTAGACGACGCCAATGATGATGATGATGACCATGCAAGACTACATATACATATCCAGATACATACATATAGATACATACGTATGTGTGGTTGATGCTACCACTTCCCGCTGCCTGCGAATTTGGACTCGTTGGAGTACGACCACCCCCCGAACTGCTTCTGCACGGAGTCGCTGAGATAGAACTCTTTGCCGACGACGGAGTCCATGGGCACCTCGGAGGTGAACTCGCTGTCGAAGTTGGACGTGTCGACGGCGGACGCCACGGAGGGCAGGAAGGGCGCCGCGTACTTCTTGTTCAGGAGCAGCTTCCAGTCGATCTGGTGGAAGAACGGGTGCCCCTTGATCTCCGCGGCGCCGTGCGCGCCCAGGCGGCGGAGGGGGTCGCGGTCGAGCAGCCCCGAGATCAGCGACTTGGCCTCCCGGTCCATGTCCGCCGGGAAGGTGAGGGGGTCCTTGACGATTTTATGATACATGGTGTTCGTGTTCTGGTCGTAGAACGGCGGCAGGCCCGTGAGCATCTCGTAGAACAGAACGCCGAGCGTCCACCAGTCCACGGCCTTCGTGTAGCCCTGCCCGAGCAGCAGCTCGGGCGCGAGGTACTCCGGCGTGCCGCAGAACGTGCTCGTGTGGTCTTTCGAGCCCATGTTGAGCTTGCAGAGCCCGAAGTCGCACAGCGCGATGTGGCCCGTGTAGTCGAGCAGGATGTTTTCGGGCTTCAGGTCGCGGTAGATGACGTTGTACTCGTGCAGGCACTCGAGGGCGCACAGCAGCTCCGCCGTGTAGAAGCGGGCGCGGTTGAGGTCGAAGCGGCCCTCGCGCTGCAGGTGGTGGAACAGTTCGCCGCCGTTGACGAAGGCCAGGACGAGGTAGAGCTTTTCCGGCGACTGGAACGAGAACTTGAGCGGGACGATGAATGGGTTGTTGATCTTCGCAAGGACGGTGCGCTCCGCGAGCGTGTGGCCCACCTCCGACTTGGAGACGATGTGCGCCTTGCGGATCGTTTTGAGGGCGTAGATCTGGTGCGTGTCGTTCTTGCGCACCTGCATGACCTTGCCGAAGGAGCCCTTGCCGACGACCTTGAGCAGCGTGAAGTCGTCGATGCTGAGCTGCTTGTTTTTCGTGTTGTGCAGCTCGCACTTGATCGAGAGCAGGCCGCCGGTCTGGATGTCGCCGCCGACGAGCGCGGCCTGGCTCTGGCGGCTCAGCGCCGTCGGCGGGATCGTGATGGAGCCGAGGCTGATGTCCTTGTAGCGCCACTCCTTCGCGTCGTCCTTGGCGGCCGGGGCGCCGGCGTCGCCCGGCTTGGCCGCGGCCGCGGCCGCCGCACAAGGCGCCGCGCGCGCAGCGCGCGCTCGCCGAGCTCCGAGAGGTCAGTAGCGAGATTGCGCAGCACGGGCAGCACGCCCAGCGCCACGATGCCCGCAATTGCGAGCGTCCGCACCCAAGCCATTGCCTAGATCAGCCGCCGCTCGCCAGAGTTTCACAGCGCTGCTCGGACCGCACGTTGAGGGCGCGCGCACGCACAGAAGCGCGCGACGCATAAACTTTCGTCGCCCTGAGCGATCACGTGCGCGTCATTGAAATTTCGGCGATCCTCTATGGCACCACCGCCCTGCTTGAGCGTTAGACTGCGTGCTACGCATGTACCTAGTGCTGTAGGAAAATCATGCGCATCTGTGTTGCGAGGTTTGGATGCTGCAATTGCTAGCGCCGGTGTGCAGTATGAGTCTCTGCGCAACTCGCACACGCGCGCTGGGCGCATGCGCTGGCATGTGCGCATTGATGTTCGAGAGGCACAGAGGTCACGCTATTACGCCATACCTCCACCATTGCCACCATACCTAGAACTATGCCAGTCTAAACCATTTGCGGCCGCTAAACGAGCTGTGGACGCGCGACTCCGCGCAGCCCGGCTCCGGTGCTACGAGTGCGCGCGCGTCCGCGCGTTCGACGGTGCGCGAGTGCGCTGGGGGTATCCAGTAACACGTTAGTCAGACGCGAAACTGCGTAACTGCGCGTGAAGGTTTGCCGAACCGCTCCGACTGTGCGCGCGCCCGTCTCTCGAACACATGGAGGAGCCGAATCTCGCCGTGCGCCGGGTCGGCCGCGACGACGTCGACCTGGTCCTCGAGAACATCGACCTCTCGCTGGCGAACTCGATGCGCCGCGTGTTCCTGGCCGAGATCCCGACGGTGGCCATCGACCTCGTCGAGATCGAGGTGAACTCGAGCGTGCTCGCAGACGAGTTTCTCGCGCACCGCATGGGGCTCATCCCGCTGGACTCCGCCATGGCCGCCGAGCTCGAGTACACGCGCGACTGCGACTGCGAGCTCTACTGCGACAAGTGCTCCGTCGTGCTCTCGCTGAACGCGGTGTGCACCACCGACACCACGATGGACGTCTACAGCAGCGACCTGGCCATCGAGGTGCCCGCGCGGAAGGACGAGAGCATCGGGCGGCCGCTCGAGCCGGCCACGCCGGGCGACCGCGGCATCCTCATCGCGCGCCTGCGCAAGAACCAGGAGCTGCGCCTGAAGTGCATCGCCAAGAAGGGCATCGCCAAGGAACATGCAAAGTGGGCGCCCTGCTCGGCCATCGCGTTCGAGTACGACCCCTGGAACAAGCTCAAGCACACCGACCTGTGGTACGAAGAGAGCGCCGAGGCGGAGTGGCCGCGCTCGCGCAACTGCGACTACGAGGAGCCGCCGCTCGAGAACGAGCGCTTCGACATCAACGCGAAGCCCACGAAGTTCTACATGAATGTCGAGACCACGGGCCAGCTCAAGCCGGACGCCGTGTTCGAGAAGGGCGTCGAGGTGCTCCAGCAGAAGCTCGCCGAGATCGTGCTGGCGCTGAGCAAGTCGGAGGACGACGGGTCTTGGTAGACCCGCTTTTCCCGCTCCGCCACGCGTGGCTCCCTTCTGTCGTACCTCCACAAACAAAAAAGGATCTGTTGTGGAAGAATAGAGGAGAGAGCTTTAGTTGCGCACAACACTGCAACGCTCACACTGGAAGAAGACGGAAACACAACCTAAAAGATCGAAAACCGGCCCACCTCCACGGGCCCAGCCTAATAGTCGGCGCACAGAACATGCTGGCTGCGCCGTTACGAATGTAATCTATTTATCATCAGCATCGCCCATGGGTGTGCCCTTTGGTGCGTCCACGAGTGTGCCCTATGGTGCGCCCTCTGGTGTGACTTATGGGGTGCCCTCTGGTGTGCCCTATTGGGCGCCCTCTGGCGTGCTCTCTGGTGCGCTCTCTGGCGTACTTTCTAAAGCGCCCTCGTTCCAGGCGACGGCATCGGCGAAGCGCACGCCACTGCCCCCAAAGATGTCCAGCGCGCTGCCAAACGTGAGGTCCACGCGGCCGCCGCTCAGCCGGTCGACGAGCTTCAGGTCGTCCAGAGCGCGGCCGCCGCCGGCGTACACGACGGGGATGGGCGACCACTCCGCGAGACGCGCCACGAGCTCCTCGTCGATGCCCCGGCAGAGCCCCTCGACGTCTGCGGCGTGCACGAGAAACTCCGCGCAGTGGCCCGCCAGCTCGCGCAGCGACTCGGCGCCCAGCACGAAGTCCGTCAGCCGCTGCCACCTGTCCATGGCGACGACCCAGCCCGCGCCGGCGACGCGGCGGCAGCTCAGGTCAATCACGAGCCGCTCCTTCCCCACGGCCTGCTCGAGCCGCGCCAGCCGCGCGCGGTCGAGCGAGCCGCCGGGGAAGAGGTACGACGTGACGATCACCTTGGCCGCGCCCCGCGCGATCCACTGCGGCGCGTTCTCGGCCGTGATCCCGCCGCCAACCTGCAAGCCCTGCGGCCACGCGCGCAGCGCCTGCTCCGCCGCGGCGTCGCAGTTCGGGCCCAGCTTGATGACGTGCGAGTTGCGCACGCCGTGCGCGCGGTACAGCTCCGCGTAGTGCGCGCTATCGTGCGTGGACACGAAGTTTGTCTTCAGAGCCGACGCAGACTCGTCCTGGAGCGTGCCCCCGACGATCTGCTTGACTTGGCCATCGTGGATGTCTATGCAGCCCGCGAACTTCGATCGAGGCATCGGCGACGTATAGCCATGCACCGGCGGATCCCAGAAGCGTGTGTGTGTGGGTAGGGCCGCCCTCACTTTGTGTCGAGATGGGCCTACTATTACTACGGGAGTGCGACCTGCGCTACTTGGAGAGCGCACGACCCTGGCCCAGGGTGTGATGCGCGTGTGTGAATTTTCCAGGCCTTCAGGGCGAGCTTTCTGCAACGATGGACGCACTCAAGGCGGCCTTCGAGAGCCAATTCGGGACAGAGTGGAGCGCGCCCGTGCTGGACGCGGGCACCCGAGATGACGGCGGCGAGAGCGGCAGCGGTGGGGGCAGCGGCGACGAGGCGGCAGCGCACAGCGGCGCCGGCGCAGCGCGCAGCAGCGATAGCGAAAGCGAGGCCGAGACGGCCGACGTGCCGCCGCGCAGCCGCAGCGAGGGCCCAATTGTGGTCAAGCACGACGACTCCAAGCTTGGCGCGGCCCCGCCGATCGTGAGCCGCGCGCAGCGGCGCCGCTTCATGAGCAGCGGCGCGCCGCGCGACGACACGCAGCTGCCCGCGCACGCGGGGCCCGCCTCGGCCGAGGACGCCGACGACCTGAAGAACGACCTGGCGCTCCAGCGCATCATCGAGGAGTCGCACATCCTCAACGACCGAACCCAGGGTCAGGCTTTTTCCGGTGCAGACATAAGCGGCGCCGTCGACCCCCTCGAGCATGTCGGAAAAACCCGGCTGAAAATCATGGAGGCGCGGCTGGCAAAAGCCGGCGCGAAGCAATCCACCCAGCGCATGCCCCAGGCCATGGCGGTGGGGATCCGGGATAAGCGCGTCGAGCGCAAGCAGCGCGCCCGCGAGGAGGCGCGCGACGCCGGCATTGTCGTCGCGAAGGACCGCCACACACGCTCGAAGAACCGCACGCGCGACCGCGGGCTGAAGATAAACACCGTCGGACGAGCCTCCGAGCACGGCATCCACGTATCACAGGCAGACATCGCCCGCGTCTCGGGGCAGGGCCGCGTCGCAAAGGGACGCCGAAAACGGTAGCGGCGCCCCGCGGCGCCGGGCGTCGCATGTCTATTTATTCAAATGTTTTTTTTTTATTATTTCCGTCCGCAGCGACAGCGTCGCACAGACTTGCGCGAGTGGTGCCCACTGTGCTATCACTAATATTTTTTCCGAGATTGGGGAACGGCCTCTTTACGCGCAGGCGTCTTGCGCCATAATGGCTTGCGATGGAGAGGCCATTTGGCTAGGCGCGTGCACGACGAGCGGTATTGGCGCGCGCGAGCCAAATACCCTAGGGGAGCGCAATGAGTCTCGCTCGCTAGCGAAGCACAGTCTACGTGGCCTCTGTCAGGCTGTTTCACATATTTTTCCAAGGAAACCGGGGCGGCCAACGAGGCGGAAAAGCCGCACTTACATTATTATTTTCTATAAGTGGTTCGGCGCGGTTCACCACCGGCATAGACGCGGTTGCTACGGCACGAACCGCCTCTCAAGCTGGCATTGTGTTTATCATGTAAGATCTAGATGTTTACAAACACCCAACTAATGGCTGTAGCGAACGGCCTGAGCCGTTCTGCGTATTCCTTCTTCATGCAATTGATCTGATAGACGACTGAGGCCGCACTCGTGGTCGGCTCGCTAATGCCTCTTCGTGCGCTTCAATGACGCACGTATGTCGTTTGGCGGAGGTCGCATGAGGACCGAAACGCTTATGCGGGTGCAGGGCTCGCGTTTCGTGATCCCAGCCCTGATCCCACATAATGAGGACATGGCTTGGTACCAACCTCCCAGAAAAAGAGGGAGGCAGGCGAGGACTTGCTGCGGGTGCGCAATGGGCCCCAGCAGCTGTGAACTACTTGCAGTGTTTTTCCGCCGAGGCACGAGCCAAGTTGCTCGACGTCTGCGCGGTTGGATTGTCAGCGTCAGTGCCGCCGCCCGCCCGGAGTTTCACCGGCCGCGGACGCGTGTCAGGTCTTGGTCAAGGGTGCATACGCCCTGCCTCAGGGAATCTAATTAAAATCAATATGAGGTAGGGCAAGGCACGGCATTCTCCGCTCTTGGCGCTGAGCTTGGCGGAGAGGCTGGACCGCCTGCTCGCCGCCCCCTTCTGATCCATGCTCGGTCACATCCTCCATCGTATATGCCTGGCCGTCTCGCTCCACAGCGAATTTCTCGAGACTCGCCATCCTGCAGCCTACTAATTTTGGCGGATGGCTGAATCTAGACACATACCGCCAGGGCCAAACCCTCGAGCCGGGAGCGTAGGTGGTTCTGCAGGTCAGTGCGGCCGCAGAGGACCCTTATATAAAGACTGGCTGCGGTGGTACCTATGACGAAGACCCCGACTGCGCAGGTCAGTGATTCTTCTATTCACGAACTCGTCGCGTTGCTTCAGCCGCGCTTCGCCTTGCAATATACCATTCTCTTGAACTCACATATCTCCCCTCCACCACTTGGGTTTCACGTCTATTATCTCCGAGGGCACGACAGCTGTTGCCTCGATAGATTAGTCTGAAATCCCTTGTTCAAATCTAACTCATTGTTCCCCACAATCTATAAAGCGATTGCTTCGAAATTGCGTCCAGTGGCTTGAACGAAGTTGACGACTCATGCTAGCTTCTGTCCGTGCCACTCTGGCCTCGCTCCTGCTCTTTTCCTCGGGCGCGCGAGCAGCCGACGAGAAGTCATTTGTCTTGAACGCTGATATCCCGTACCAGGGGCTCGTTGCCACTCAGCAACTTCTAGTTCAACAAGCGTTCGGAGACTCGTGGAACAAACCCGCACAGGTGCACTATGCGCCGCCGCCATCCGCCTTCAATCGTGTAGTGCTTGAGTTGCAGGTCAACTCTACCGGCTCAAACTATGATCGATTAGGACAGCTATTTGTGGACGATATGGAAATCTGGCGCACATCGACACCGGAACCCGACGACGGAGGAACAAACTGGGTAGTCCGCAAGGACGTCTCCCACTACGGAACGCTGTTCAACTCGGCACGCATGATCAGCTTGCTGATCGAAAATCGCGTTGTGGACCAGATCACCGGGGTGTTCTACGTGTCTCTCACTGCCTCCTTCTACAACGACCCCCAGTCGCAGGGTATGTCCGACGAGAGCTGGATTCTCGATCTCGACGATCTCCCGAGTAGCGTAGTGGGTCTGGCCAAGGACACCTCCAACCCCACTGCGTCCTGGTCGGCACCGGGAGACGATATCAATGTTGCCGTTGGTCCTCTTGACAGATCAGTGAACAGGGCTGTACTTCATATTTTCGCTTCGGGCAACGGGGATGACGAGTTCTGGTGGGACTCGAGCCACCAGTCTAGCGGGGCGGGTCCTGGACGATTCGTGGATGTCTACGTCGGCGGATATGCCGCGGGCTTTGCGGCTCCGTACCCAGTGATATATTCTGGCGGCGTGAACCCGTATCTTTGGAAGCCTATGGTGGATATCCACGCTTTCGACGTGCCAGCATACTTTATCGACATCTCGCCATTCCTTCCCCTGCTGTGGGAGGGAAGCACGACAATTGCTTTGAATGTCACCAGTGCAATCGACGGTCAGGAGATCCCCTCAAACTGGATTGTAAACTACAATCTTCTAACCTGGTCCACTCCGGGTCAACAGAACTCTGGTCAATTTCACAGCCCCCAGGTTCTCGATCAGGACCCTGGCAGCGCCGCCGGAAACTCGGTTTTGATCAATAGAAAGGTCACGACTTCTGCCTCGCTTAATTTGGGCGGAACCGAGCAGACCGTGCAGTGGGACCAAAGCGTCGGGTACAACAACACTCTAGAGACGCCGGGCGGAACGAGCAACAATGTGTGGCAGCAGACTTACGGTAGCGCCTCTGTCTCGGGGCCGTACGAGTACTCGCAGCAGTTCAGCTTCCCCTTCCAGTGCCAGATGTCGGGAGAGTTCTACCGAGTGCAGCAGTCATACGATGTTTTCACGAAGAACAATTCATACATACAGTGGATTGACACCTCAGTGTCGCAGGACGACCAGGGTCAGTACACGGGGTCAAGCTCTAGACAGTACTTGGGCACACCCCACGGTAGCCACTTCGCAGAAACGGAAAACCTCCAGATAACCGTGAAGTGGTGAAACCAAGAATACAAAAAAAGATCAGGCGCACAATTCGCGTTCGAGCTCTATTTAATCATGCTAGTATATACTAACTTCTTACATCTAATAATTACTATTTAAATTAAGCGTTTTGCACTCATCGTGTCGAAATGACGATCAGATGACTCAAGGCGAGGTGGCCGAGTGGTCTAAGGCGCAGGATTAAGGCTCCTGTCTCTTCGGGGGCGAGGGTTCGAATCCCTCCCTCGTCACCATCTTTTTTTGGTCGTGCAGTTTAGAATGTAGCAGCGGCATTGCCGGCCGTAATCTGAGTTTAGGTGTGTTGAAGCTACTTGAGATTCTTATATTTTGACAGCCTGTACCGCGTTTGTCACAACGTTGTTTGTTCTGGTGAGTATTTTTGCATTATGAGGTTCAGGCACCTATCGGCCGCGCGCCATATGCAAGAGACACTACTGAAAGAGAGGACTGGTCGCTGCGTCACCCCTAGGGTTGAGGCTTTTGCGGTCCGGAGCATGTGAGGCCTGAGACACAGCGCGATGGCATGGCGGTGGAGAGGTTGCTAGGTTAGTTTGCACATACCATGCTCTCGCGCTCAGCAAAGCCGACGCGCTTCTCGCGATTCCTCACGCCCGACGCCGCTCTTCCGACAATTGATGCTGCGGACTCGGCTCCGCCCGAGCTTCTACGCAAGGCGCGCAAGGTCATCGGCTCGTTCTCGTGGGTCACTCCCGAGCAGAGACCAGTGTACGAACTGAAATGGGTCTCTAGCGCAGCGCTGGAAGATTTGGGTCTCCAGTTGGACACCGAGAACCCTGAAGCTACGAAAGAATTTGCTCAAATCCTCTCAGGATACAGACATGTCATTGATCGAGAGCGGAGCCTCTATCCATACGCCACCAATTACGCCGGCGACCAGTTCGGCAGCTGGGCGGGCCAGCTCGGCGATGGCAGAGCCATCACCCTGTTCAAGATCGGCAGCTACGAGATCCAACTGAAAGGCGCGGGTCTCACGCCATACTCACGCTTCGCGGACGGCAAGGCTGTCCTGCGATCTAGCATCAGAGAGGCTCTCTGCTCAGAATACATGCACAAGCTGGGAATACCCACGCAGCGCTGCTTGTCGTTGGTCACCCTGTCGGAAACGTTTGCGCAACGCGAGCGGATCGAGTCCTGTGCGGTCATAGCGCGAATGGCCCAGACGTGGGTGCGCGTGGGCTCGTTCCAGCTCCACCACTCTCGCGGAGACCGGAGCGAGCTGCGCAAGCTCGCCGACTACTGCATCAGCGAGCTGGGCCTCGGGGCAGACGACAACACCTCCGCGGGCAACCGCTATTTCAAGCTGTTCCGCGACTCCGCGCTGCGCAACGCGAAAATGATGGCGAAGTGCCAGGCCTACGGGTTTCTGAACGGGGTGCTGAACACCGACAACGTGAGCATTCTGGGGCTCAGCATCGACTACGGACCATACGCTTTCATGGACGTTTTCGAGGCGCAGTACACGCCGAACCACGACGACCACATGCGGCGCTACGGGTTCCAGAGCGCCCCGGTTGTTATGTGGTGGAACATGGTCAAGCTCGGCGAGACGCTCGGAGAGCTGATTGGGGCCGGGAACGATGTGGACGCCGCGAGCTTTGTGGCTGGCGGTTTTACGACCACGGCCGAGTCTCAGGCGGCCTACGAGCGGGCCACGAAGCTCATTCTGGGGGTGGGCGAGGAGTTCGAAGAGCTCTACGAGTCCGAGTACGAGAAACTGATGATGCGGCGCCTCGGCATCTTCAACAGCGAGGCGCGCGGCGACACCAAACTGGTTGAGGAGCTGCTGCTCACCATGCAGGAATGCGAGATTGACTACAACGCGTTCTTCCGGAAGCTCAGCAACAAGACCCACATGGGCTCCGACGGAGAGGTCGACCCGAAACGGATCCTGCCCGAGGTCCGGGAGCGTAAGCTGATGCTCTCGGACGCTGATGCCGCCAAGATGGTCAAGGACTGGTTCAAGAAGTACGAGTCTCGTCTGTCAGAGGACGCGGTCTCCGACTTCGACCGGCGCAGAGAGATGAAGGCCATCAACCCGAACTTTGTTCTGCGCAACTCCGTGCTGGCGAACGTCATCGACCTTGCTGAACTCGGCAACTGGGACGCGTTTCACGCCGTTGCCAAGATGGCACTGTCTCCGTTCGCCGATCGCTGGGAGGGTGCCGCGGACCGTTACGTGGAGCGATACCTCGGCGAGGTCGACTTGAGCGATAGGGACACGCAGCTGTCATGCAGCAGCTAAACATGCGCAGCCACATCGCGCAGCTACAAAATTATCCAAACGACAATTTTGCTCGCCACAGTGTAACATGTCATTTGTAAAAGCTCGGAGACGAGATCTCATATGTAGATGTAGTCTAAGCACAGTTTTGATATTCTCATGTTTTGCTATCCATTATTTGCAAATGCGGGGATGCTGCCCGAGATTTTAAGCAACTTTCAATAAATAAATAAATAGAGCCCCGTTCTCAGGCCTTCCGCTTGCGCGGCAGAGCCTGCGCGATCTCGTCCTCGTCCTCATCCGCGGCCCCCGTGGTCTCCTCGAGCTCATAGGAGTCCGCGTTGTTCTCGAAAATATCGTGTCCGAACAGGATTTTCGGGTTGACAATGCGTCGCGGGAACCGCCGCAGCGTGTCGAGCCTTTCGAAGTCGTCCGCATCCAGGCACACGAGCTGCATGTTGGAGCGGATGCGCTCGGCATTGACCGACTTCGGCAGGGGCACCGTGCCGCGCTGAATGGCCCAGCTCAGCGCGACCTGCCCGCTGTTGATGCTGTGCTTCTGCGCGACCTGCCGAATGATCGGATTAGAGACCTGGCCCTGGGCCAGGGGTGAGAAGCAGAACACCTGGATTTTGTGCTCGCGACAGAAGTTCATCAGCGGGATCTGGGGCAGTTCCGGGTGGCCTTCGACCTGGAGCACCGCAGGCACCACCTTTGTGGACGGCGAGGCCAGCAGCAGCCGCAGCCGGTTGATCGTGAAGTTGCACACGCCGATGGAGCGCACCTTCGCCGACGGAATCTCCTGCATCTTGACCCATCCCTTGTTGAAGCTCCAGCCGGCGTCCCACGTGCTGCCCATGGCGTACGGCTCTCCCGGAACGGGCCGCAGCGGAATGGGCCAGTGCATCAGCAGGCAGTCCACGTAGTCGAAGTTCATGTTTTTGAGGCTGAGGTCCAGCGACTCCTCCGGCACGCGCGCGTAGGTCGGCCACACCTTCGTCGTGATGAAGAACTCGGAGCGCGGGATGCCGCAGTCGTGGATCGCGCGCCCGATGGTCTGCTCGACGAGCCCGTCCTGGTAGAACGGCGCCGAGTCGAAGCTGCGGAACCCGCAGTCAATGGCGACCCGCAGCGCGTCGTAGAGCTCCTCGGGCGTGGCGCGTCCCTCGCCGCCCGTGCCGTAGCCGATCCCCGGGCATATGTGGCCCGAGTTCAGCGTCCGGAAGGGGATCTCCAGCTCCTTGTACAGAGGCGGCTTCGAGTGCATGCCTTTGGCCGCCGAGGCCTCGAGGACGACGGGCTTGTCGTGGTCGTCCGCGTAGCTGGATGCAGCGGACGGAGCGCGCGCGCTCGTGCCCTGGTTGTAGCTCCCGCCGGCATGCCGCTCGGGGGCCTGCCGCTCTGAAGCCTGCCGCTCCGAAGCCTGCCGCTCCGAAGCCTGCCGCTCCGAAGCCTGCCGCTCCGAGGCCTGCCGCTCTGAGGCCTGCGGAGGGCGTGGCGATTCATGCGGAGGGCCCGCGTCTTTAGCGTGGCTAGTTTTGGCGTGACTAGTTGCGGACCTCGGTGGGTTCGCGTGCCCTGCAGGAGCGTGTCCGATGGAGTTGCGTGCCGAGCGAGGTATGCTGGACCTGCTGCCGCGCGAGTGCCCCCCTTGCGACTGCGTTCCGTCCGACTGGCCGTCCTGGAACAGCAGCCCCTCGGCTAGCTGATTATGCGGTCCGTAGCCCTGCCGTTGCGGATCAGTCGCGAGCGGCGGCTGCTGCTGCTGCTGCTGCCGCTGCCACTGATCGTGCGTCGGGTGGTCGTAAGGAGAGGATTGGTGTGCCGCCGCCTGATGCGACGCGAACGTGGGTGAGCCGTACGCGTTCGCCGGGGAGAGCAGGTCTGGCTGCTGCACGTACTGGGGTGCGAACGCGGGATGGGGTGCCTGTGCGGCGAACATGTGTGCTGGTGGTGCTTGGGCAGGTGGTGCTTGGGCCGGTGGCGCTTGGGCCGGCGGGACATGAGGTGGTAGTGCTTGGGCTGGCGGCGCTTGTGCTAGCGGCGGCGCTAGCGGCGGCGCTTGCGCCATTGGCGGCTGGTTGGCAGGCGGCACGCCCTGCGCATACGGGACCTGATACTTGGGGGCATACATCCCAGACGGGGGCGCCACAAGCGGCGGCTGTGCAGCCCCGAACGGCGCGGGCTGCGCGCCCTGCAGATACGGGTGGTGGCCCTGCCGCCCAGAGACGGTGGAGTGGGACGAGTGTGGCGAGGCCAGCATCTGTGCGTTGTTCGCCGTGGCGGCCGCGCCGTGCTGTGCGTAGTGCGCCGGCGCGGTTTGCGGCGGCGCTAAGTGCGGCGACGCCGCCCACGGGTACTGCGGCTGCGGCTGCACGTACTGGCCCGCGTTGTATCCCTGGAACGGGGAGTGCGGCGTGCCAGCGAACGCGCCGCGGCCGGCCACTGGCGCGGGCGAGCCTTCCTGACGGCCAGCGTACAGAGGCGAGTGGCTATGTACATGGTCTCCCTGCGCGTGGCCGGAAGACGAGGAGTGGCCCGAGCGGTCCGAGGAAGCCGACGAGTAGTCGTGCAGGAACGCTGCTATCGGGTCCTGCTCCTGCAAGTGCGTGGACGAGGAGCGGTGCGCAAAAGGAAGATCGTAGAACAGCGTTTTGGCGTTGGGGTCATAGGATATGGTGGGGCCCCCGCTCAGCTTTTTGGTGTGCACACCGTCCGCTTGCCGGTTGGAGTCGAGCGACGACGACGAGGGCGGAGTAATTCCCGGCTGCGTGCTGCCGTCCATTGGACGCTAACTCTACCAAACACAAAGCCCCGGAAGAACTACCCTACCTCAGCCGACTCGATCGGCCCCCAGTTTCGATCGGTTCTGTAGAAAGCAAAACTCCTGGTATAGCACTCGCTCATGCACTCTCCAGGGCGTGCAGACTGCTGATGCATCGGCCTCGAACAGCCCAGGCATGCTCAGGGTTACGAACGGAGGAGGGTTTGCCAGGGGCGCAATGCAAGGAAAGAAGGAAAAAACCGCTAGCTCAGGCATAGGCGCTGGGTGGACGGTCCTTCCTTGGGCTTCGCCGATGATCATGCGTGGAGGCGCTGCGATCGCGCGCTGCGATCGCGCGCCGCGGACCGCCTCAGTAATGCACCGATACAGCTCTCGCCACAGCTGCGGGAGCCACAGTGTAGCAGCAGCGCATATCACGTGTGCCGCGATTGGCTGGAGGTAGATGGCGGGTGGGGAGGAATGGAGAGCCTCACTGCACTGCGCGTAGGCCCGGGCCCAGGCTTCTTGGTATGCTCGAATTTGCATGGGCGCGTCATCATTTGGATTTATTTATGCTAGGCTAAGCTCGATGTATGTACTTCGGACGTGCGCTGCTCTCTGCGCGGCGAGACTGCGAAAGAATCGCCTGCCGGGCGCGCGTGGGGGCCTGTAATCAAGCGAAGCACGAACGCACGGTGGGCGGACCCCGCAGACCGATCCTAACTCGACACAAATGGTCGCGCATCGTATTTATGTAGCTCTACTCCTCCCTATACAATTAAATCAAATAGCCACTGCGACGGCAAGGAGCGCGGCAGGCTTAGAAGCGGGCCCTTTAGGCCCCCTCACATCTGGGACAGGAAGAAGATCAGCTCGTCGGCAACCGGCTCCTTCACGTCGTGCGTGGCGGCAAGGCTCAGCTTCTCTCTGGCCAGCAGAGCGCGGCCCTCGACGCGCATGGCGTTCTGCCAGGTCGGGCCCAAGTTCGCGGTAGGGGAGAGTCCCAGCGAGCTCTGCAGGCGCTGGAGCTGCCGAATCTGCGCCACGATCTCACACAACTGGTCGACCTCGGAACGCGCGGAGGCGCTGAGCCTGGAGTCGAGCCTGCGAAGCCTGTCTCTCGCCTTTCTGACGGCAGCGGGACTGAGCGGCTCAGCATTCGCAGTCACGGCGGCCCGGTCGAGCCAGGTGCGAACGCTGGGAGGCTCGCGCGCGCGCAGCGCAGCCGCAGCTTCACGCGCATGTTCCTCGAGCATTGTAGCGAGTTCCAACTCCATAGAAGCAAGGTCAATGCTGCCGGGCTGCATTGGCCTGCAGAGCTCAGTGCCTGTGTCTATCGCACTGATATGAGTAGACATCCTGCCGTGTGCGCCGGCCCTTGCCCTCAGGTCTGTTTACTGCATGACCAGCGGGCTGCGGGCGGCCGTCCGGTCAATCGTATGTAGCGACGCACTAACTAATTTATGCAGAAGACTGAAGAAGTAAATTTGTTCGTGTGATCTGGCCTATAACTGTCTGATGCTATTCACAACTCAGCCGAGCGCTGTCGTCGAGGCTACGCCGAGAGCACAAGCAT